>VYYJ01000401.1:0-62583 GCA_021029165.1 Cyphoderus albinus | reverse complement strand
CAGTAGCGTAGCCAGACCTCTGGAGGCCCTCCCGCAATTTTAAGTTGGAGGCCCCATATTAAGCCCAGAATTTTGAGAATTTCATCTCAAATTAGTATCTATAGATTATATTTGAGTGCAACCATAATTTGACAGAATTTTTATTTTATGAAACCGAAAACAGGAGTAGGCTCATTATATATATTAACATTACGTATTATTAGGGTTATTGAAATAAACGAACGTTTTCTTTCCTTCGTTTGGTCATTCCATATTAACCATTTATTTTATTGAACTCAATTACACGCAGCCGTCAAGCGCTCGTGTGCAAAAAGATAGTTTTTTTCCGAATATGTTTTAAAAAATCATTATGGGATTTAACATGGGAAAACGAAGGATAGCAAAGTGGGAGGAGACTCTTGTGAAAGTTTATTTATTTTGAATTTTTACCTGAAAATGTATAAATGTTGATATTTTTGTGTTATCTTCCATATCACCATATTGAATCACATAAGGATTTTTGAAAACAAATTGAGAGAAAAACAATACATTTTGCACGCGGACGCCAGCCACTGAGCATCCAATGGTGTGTGCCATTTTTTGTTTCCCACCACGCGCACGCGTAGTACAAATTAAGTCATATTCCTTAAATATTTAATAGGGGTGAAGGTTGACAAGAAAAATTTGTCATATTTTCGATATAAAGCTGCCAACGCGAGGGCCCCAGGCAAAGCAAAAAAGCAAGGGTTTTGTTTAATTTTAGAAACCGAATGGGCCGGATGGTAATAGTTTTAAATGGTTTTTATTGATTAGTGGTGAATAATGATCACATAAATGATAAACATATACACCAGGGCCCTCCCAGATTGATATTAATCACCCTCCTTCTATTGACCATGGACATGCCTGGGGGGCCCCTTCTTCGAAGAGGCCCCCCCGCACCGCGTCCTTTTGCTCTCTTGACGCTACGCCCCTGACCTTTTTGCGTGACTCCCATTATGGAGTCTCCATTC
Source organism: Cyphoderus albinus (assembly GCA_021029165.1). Lineage (NCBI taxonomy): Eukaryota > Metazoa > Arthropoda > Collembola > Entomobryomorpha > Paronellidae > Cyphoderus > Cyphoderus albinus. The sequence continues at coordinate 61,591 of VYYJ01000401.1, read as the reverse complement.
ATTATATATCGGTATATAGCCAAACAAACTTTTTCCAGTTGCTGCTATGTGCTAAAACATACTTTAAAATTGTATTAATTGATAGCGTAAGATCTCTACTAGACATGATATCAAATGTTAGGTAGGGGCCGCAGCACAGTGAACTTCCGGTTTCACTGCAATAGATTTTACGGTTTTTCGCTTCCGACTCTGACATCACCGTGCAATCCGGCTGAAAATACCTGGTTATATTATGAATCGAATGGTCCAGCACAAGAATGTTAGCATGAACTATGAAATTATCAAAATCTTCGGTTATATGTTATATTTTGAGATGGATGTTTGACGTTGTGAAATGGTTTGTAAACTGTAAAATTTATGCCACTAAGAATACGACTGCGACAAGTGGAGAATAATTAGAATAATTGTTTGAGCAAGTGTTTAAGATCGAGTTTATTTCAAGATTATTTTTTTGGATTGGAATTGCAAAAAGGAATCCTGCATCAGTGTATATGCTATATCTTCGATTATTACATATTCATATTTCATTACGAAATATTAATTTTAAAAATTATATACATGTACCAATGTTGCTTGTAAAGTGTTTACTTCGGAATCCGAAGTTCGGATTTTACGATATTACAGAGGCAGAGTTTTAATTTCCATGCTTTAATTTTGTCCCTTGAATGATAAAGTAGGATAGCCACAATTGCTTGAACTGTGTGAGTTTATTTATATGAATTATGATTATATATAAATATGTACGCTAATAATCAACTTATTAATAACAATCAATTAGAAAAGTTTCAGTTCAGTCCTATCGCAAATGCCATTGCTTGTCTACGAAGGAACAGGATATTATTTTAAATGGCAAATACTCGTGATGTGTTCATCTCTTTATGCATGTGGTAGAGATTACAGAATGGAAAATTACTCATTTAGTAAAACTGTAACAAATCAACGATCTCAGGACCTTAAGACTATTAAAAGAATATCACAACAACGTTAAAAAACTATACATGAGAAATGTCCAGAAGAGGTTTATCGTTAAGTTTAGTCGGTGGTTCACAACTAATTTTGTTCCTCTTATCTCTTCTTTATCAGAATTTAAGTTTAAAAGCACCTCCCTGAATGAAAGCAGTCTAACCGTAAGTATTTCTGCAACTTCCACATAAGTTGCTTTTGCAGTTGTTTCGAAAAAGAAACCAAACTCATTTCATTTGAGAAAATCAAGTATTACACATTACGCTCTATGTATAATTATGTAAATATAAGTTACTAAATTATCTAGTGGTTTAATAATACAGGACACAAAAATCTTGTTCCTTCATGGCAATGACATATGAGTTGAGTCGTCTTCGTCGTGAATACTACTTTCAGCGGCGCCCAATGATGCTGGAGAATCAGTGACTGAGGGAGAAGCACCACGCCGCCCTTTTGCGCCCACCCCATCAGCGTTTTTAACCCTAGATAATGGCCCTTTCCTGAAATAAATATTTAACACGGCACATTTGAATGAATAAATTTTTATTTTAATCGCTTGTTTGTGATTTCTTTATAGGACTTTAGCGCTTTCTTAGTACCTTTTTACAGCTACTTTTTCGCTGGCTTTTTTACTTTTTTTCTTTCTATCAAGTGACCAGTCTTCATCATCATCGTCTTCTTCGAAATGATCATCTTCCGAACCGAGTTCTCCGTTGAGCTACAATTTAGTAATACAGTTATAAATGTAACATTGCACTTGTACGCAAAAATTTCACAATCTGAAAGTTGTGAAAGAGAAAATCGTCTTACTGGATTCTGAGCTTGACCACTGGATGAGTTACCCTGCGCGGAATTTTTGCTTGAATCACCGGACGAGTTGTTGGGGTTGTTACTATTATTATTAGCGTTATTCGAGGCGGCAGCTAAACGACGACTGGCGATGCGCGAACTATTTCTCCCCATTCCCATACATTTCTCTAAATGAGGGGCAAATCTGGAAGCAGCTAATGTCCTATGACATTTTGGACATTCACACTCAAAATTGTACTTCTTAGTAAGAGGGTTTCCAAAAATGTCCGCTCCCGGCGCGTCCACAATTTTATATTCGTCAGGAACATTATTTAAGATACCTAAAGCCTCTAATTCTCCCCAGCGTAAAAGCTTCCCTATTTCTCTCCCCAAATTGAAATATTCCTCGTCTATATACATTTCCAGCAGTTGTGAACAGGCGATTTTTAGAGTTTCCTGAAATTTATGCACAAGGTTATATATGTATTAAATTACTTTTGAAAGAAGAAACGTGTACTAAAATTAACTGTAATCATATAAATGCGTATATAATTTAGTAATATTTCATACACTGTGAACAATGGGTTTATTCGAGTATAATTCGTTGTTGATTGACTGGTCTGAGCTGTCATCGTCTTCCATTATGGTCCTCCTTGTCCAAAGGTTATCACAAAAAGCGATAACCGACGGACACCTCAGCAAATGGACAAAAGGCACCTCAGTTAACAAATGCAGGGACCTTGGCCAAATCGGTTTACTTCCACCCGGTGTTTACAATGTCACATGAAGTGATTTACAAAGTGGAACCGCAGAACGAGCGTCGTCGTCGGCGTGCGTTCTTTTTCAGTGGTTTAGAGTTTGGAATTGAATTATGGATTGGAAGTGAGAGGAGATCTCATTCACTACTACAAGTAACAAAACTACCACAGTTTGTGTTTTGTGTAGCTATTCTGTATAGCTTCTCTAGCTGTTATGTTCTCTCAGAGAATGAATGAAAATTTTTAACTCCTCGGTAGAAATCTGTAAACAGTTTTCTCTCTCCACATCATACGCTTTGCTTCCTCTCCGTCTTTCTTCTGTTCTCTGTTCAGCAGCAGCAGTAGTCCCAGAAAGTCTCAATCACATTATCACTATCACCATCATCGTCATCTTGTTTTCTTTTTCGCTGTAAAAGTACAATGAACAATGAAACAAACGAAGAAGGCTCACTGGCTCACATCATATCATCGTCACTCACATCTCATCTTCTCATCACATCAGGTCGAAACCAAGAAGAAAACCGAAAGCTTGTACATCAANAAACGAAGAAGGCTCACTGGCTCACATCATATCATCGTCACTCACATCTCATCTTCTCATCACATCAGGTCGAAACCAAGAAGAAAACCGAAAGCTTGTACATCAAGAACTCCGGAATCCGGACGGAGGAGCAGAGCACACAGTTCAGTGCACTTTTAGTCCTTCGTTTGTTTCATTCTTTCATGTTACATTCGCTCGCATATATACAAAAGACATGGACAAGAGTAGCATTCAATTAAGCATTTACAGCAACCTGCAACCTGCAACTGTGTCTGTCTAATATATGTAAATGAAAAAGTACGTCGACGATACATGAAGAGAGAATTACTATTGCCGTGAGACTCCCTGATAAGAAATGAAAGAAAGAACTAAATCATCATGGGAGGTAGACCCATGGGTCGGGTCTAGCAATTTCGGTAGCTTATACACAAAAACCTCACATTCATTCGTATTTCTTTGACAAACTTGTCAGTTCTGACGTCTCACGTGTAACAAACATACAAAGTCATTGAGTGGGGATTGGCGGTGATTTCAATTTGTTCATTTTGTCTTGTCATAATATCGCTGGGCTTTTAGTCAACAAAACAAACACAAAACTCACTTCGATTCATTCAACTTGAATTCTCGATCTGAATTTGCAGATCATCGCGAGCGAGCTGCTTGAGAAAACAGTTTTTTCTTTCTTGAATTCTCGATCTGAATTTGCAGATCATCGCGAGCGAGCTGCTTGAGAAAACAGTGTTTTCTTTCATTGGGAACACATTTAGTGTTTAGTAATTTTAACTAAATCAAAGAGTTAATTAAGGAAAATCAAGCGGAAGTGGATTTAAAATATGGTTAGTTCAAGTTCAAGCTGTAAACTTTCAATAACTATTTAAATGTATTGTGTCGTGTGAAATTAAAATTTAAAATCCGAAATCACAGGGTCAAAACCAGTCTAATGCGCCTGGCGGCTCCGGAGGGGACAGGAAGGGAGATGAGAAGAAAAAGAAATACGAGCCACCAGTTCCCACTCGTGTTGGAAAGAGGAGGAAGAAGGTCAAGGGTCCTGATGCCGCACAAAAGTTGCCGCAAGGTAAATCATAAGTCAGACTGGAGCGTTTAAGTACTTAGTTTTGAAATTGAGAATTAATATATTGATGGATTGTATATATTTTGTTTGTTCAGTAACACCCCATGCCCGTTGTCGCCTGAAACATCTGAAATTGGAAAGAATTAAGGATTATTTGTTGATGGAGGAGGAATTTATCAATGGAGGAAGAAGGTCAAGGGTCCTGATGCCGCACAAAAGTTGCCGCAAGGTAAATCATAAGACAGACAGGAGCGTTTAAGTACTTTAGTTTTGAAATTGAGAATTAATATATTGATGGATTGTATATTTTGTTTTTTCAGTAACACCCCATGCCCGTTGTCGCCTGAAACATCTGAAATTGGAAAGAATTAAGGATTATTTGTTGATGGAGGAGGAATTTATCAAGAACCAGGAACGGCTTAAGCCCCAGGATGAGAAGAACGAAGAGGAAAGATCGAAGGTTGGTCAATTATATAATTGCAACCTTTTACAAAGCAAAAGAAACACTGAATGACATTTTTAATAATAAGCGACTATCGTTTAGGTTGATGACTTGCGAGGAACACCCATGTCGGTTGGAACCTTGGAAGAAATCATAGACGATAATCATGCGATTGTTTCTACCTCAGTTGGTTCAGAGCATTATGTATCCATCTTGTCATTTGTTGACAAAGATCAGCTAGAACCAGGTTGTGCAGTTCTGCTAAATCATAAAGTACACGCTGTTGTTGGAGTTCTGTCCGATGATACTGACCCGATGGTGACCGTAATGAAACTGGAGAAGGCGCCTCAGGAGACCTATGCAGATATCGGCGGATTAGATACTCAAATTCAAGAAATCAAGGAGTCCGTCGAATTACCTCTGACGCATCCCGAATACTACGAGGAGATGGGTATTCGTCCACCCAAAGGCGTCATACTTTACGGCCCTCCAGGTAATAATGAAAAGAATAATAATCTGAATCTGACATGAGTATTAGTTTTTAGAAAGCTGATATTTCATTTATGAGAATGAAACATTGATTCAACAACTGTCAACTCTGATTGTAGGTACTGGAAAAACCCTTTTGGCAAAGGCAGTGGCCAATCAAACATCTGCAACTTTCCTTCGTGTTGTAGGATCAGAGCTAATTCAAAAATATCTAGGGGATGGACCGAAACTCGTTAGAGAATTGTTCCGTGTAGCCGAGGAACATGCGCCTTCAATTGTATTTATCGATGAGATTGATGCAGTAGGAACTAAACGGTAGAAAAACAAGACTTATTACATATGTGTAAGGGAAAGCTTGACCACCCTCAGAAGCTAGGAACAAGTAATGATAATTATGCATTTTTTTTACAGATACGACTCAAACTCTGGTGGGGAGCGAGAAATTCAACGTACCATGTTGGAGTTGCTGAATCAGCTAGATGGTTTTGATTCTCGCGGAGACGTGAAGGTAATTATGGCCACCAACCGAATTGAAACCTTGGACCCTGCCCTCATTCGCCCTGGTAGAATCGATCGAAAAATCGAATTCCCCTTGCCCGATGAAAAGACTAAACGAAGGATATTCGCAATTCATACCGCTCGGATGACTTTGGCACCTGATGTTCAGTTGGATGATTTGGTCATGGCTAAAGATGACTTATCTGGGGCAGATATCAAGGTCAGTTGTCATGAAGTTTTTATGTTCAGCAACAAATGCTCACGGATCTAATTTGTGTCCAAACTGGCAAATTATCTTGAATTTCAATTTATGTTTCAGGCTATTTGCACCGAAGCTGGTCTTATGGCTTTGCGTGAACGTCGGATGAAAGTGACGAATGAAGACTTCAAGAAGTCGAAAGAGAATGTGTTGTATCGTAAAAAAGAAGGAACCCCCGAAGGTCTTTATTTGTAACTTATATTCACCCAACAATTTTATATGTAACTTTGTAGTTAATTAAATAACAATTGAATTAATTTACCCGTTATCTGTCTTCATAATTGAGTGTAATAAATAAAACTATCTTTTAAACAAGAAATTGTAGAACTATGTTAAATTGTAATTTGTTTTGAAAATATCCACATAAAACACAATTTATTGTGAATGAATGCTGCAATCCTTAAAGATTCGGTCGCACCGGCCCCTTTTCAATCCCACAGTTACAGCCCAATCGACCAAGGTTTTCATTTCCAACTTCTGCTTTGCACTCTGCATTGTGACAGGTGAAAGAACTTCGCCAATTACAGCCCTTTATTTTACAAAAGAAATAAATTTAAATTTTACGCAAACGTGTGTCAAAACGTTGAAACTTTGATTTTCAAGGAAGGTGTACTTACTCCAACGTGTTTTTAATAAACATTTTTTGAGTCTTTCCAACTGCATAAAATTCTCCGACAATGTTGCAGAGCATGCAAATGGGATAAGAACTGCAGCTAACGGGCCACTTTCCTTCACGAATGGAATTGAGTTGGAGTAGTTTTGGGATAATTGCAGCTGTAGAATCGCCAACTTGAGAAGCAGACCTCTCTGAACGTTTTCCCCGTTTTCCCCCAGGAATACCTCCAGGAATTTCAGGAATTCCGCCAGGAAAAGAAGGAATGCTCGGAGTATTATTGTTATTATCATTGTCGTTCATTTGTCGTAAGACGTTCTGAAAAATAACAGCAAACAAGATTAGTAAATTACAATTAAACTCATTAAGTAAAACTCTGTAAGAATGTTTGTTTTGGGAGGAAAATACCTGCAGGTAAGTGGCTAGACCTAGAATCCCAAGTAACCCCAGTGCAGAGTTACAATTTTTCCTACAATAAGCGTATAGAAATTGAGCTATTAATTACCTGAATTAATGCCAGCAAAGCTAGAAAACCGAGCATTCCTACAGCAGAGTTGTTCACCACCTCACTCTTCTTGATTTTATGACTTTCGGGAAAATGTAATGGAATTTGACATGTTTAACACCTCTTGCTCTTGGAGTAGTCCCATTTTAAAGTTATATTTTGTAGTTAATTTTTATAGCGGTATTAGCATTTACCCCTGATCTTTTTCCCATCCCCAACCGTGACCTCCCGCCGAGGCAGCACTGTCATCGTCGTTGCCTCCTGCCATCATTCCCCCACCTCCTGAAACTGGGTAAGGGTATTCGTTTGGGCTTGTTGAAGGCAGTAAATTTGTGCTTGAGAGAGAGGAAAGTTGTCTGGGACTCCAGCCATAATCTTCTAGTGGAAATTTTTGTCAAGTGAATAACTGTTAGTTATGATACATTGACAAATATTAAAATTAATTGCATTGGCAGTGCCACTCACCCAAGAGTAGATGGTTTTTAGGGACTTTGTAGGTGGAATATTCTCTCCGGGATCTTGAATTCCGACTGGAATTGTTTGAAATGTTTTTTGTTTGTTCTTGGTTTTCCATGAGGTCAAAAATTGTTCGCTTAACATTGTGCTCCGAGCCCGGCATTTCACTCTTCGTGCTTCGGGAAGCTACGATGCAAGTAAAGTTCGTCAGGGAACATAACGTTAGAATGGAAAAGCAAAGTTTGTACATTTTCGAGAAGTTTTTACTAATACACGCTTAAAAAAGATGCTCACTGTCCAAGAGTAAGGTTTCTTCTGGCTGTCTTTTTTTCAATTTTGATTCTATATATTTTGTAAATTACATGATGGACCAGAGATAAATATTTGATAAACGCCGCGTCTAATAAGGACCAGATCCTTTGTTCATTTTATTACTTCATGAATCATGAATTTTACCCATTTCCACTCTTGCATAAACGTGGTCCAGATGCTTTGCCAAACGATTAGTAGTGCGAGCGGATGCGGGGGAAGGCAAAAAGCATGTCACGCAATGTTGCATTTTACCCATTATTAAATATAATAAAAAAGTTTACCTCCTCTCGGGGCGTTATGCTTCCTTCCCGTGAAAAGGAGGAAAACAATGAAGATGTCTTTAAGAACACACCAACCGACTTTTCAAAAACCTTAGAAGTAACCATTGCTAATGGATGTTTTATTTAATGACAATATAAAGTACAGGAAAACATAACATATTATTTAATCGCTAAAGTACAAACCGTTTTTCGACATTAATTTTAAACGTTATAGTATTTACTGAAGTTCAACAAAATAAAAAATCGACGATAATAAAACCCGAAAAAGGAGGTCTCCTTTAGATAGAAAAAAGCCTTTCAAACCAAGGATGTCACTCTTTCAAAATTGACATAATTGCTTTACGCCGACAAGTCATGATTTCGGTACAAAGAATAATCATATATTTCGCAAATGACACGCCGTCCTCCAAAGTAACGCCCATTAAGTGAATCCCTAGCCTTTTCAGCTTCTGCAAGTAAGAACAATCAACGGGTGAATGATTATTTGCAAAGATAAGTACATGCTATAAGGAAATAATCAATATGTAGATTGCTTTCAAACATACTATGTATGTGAAAATAAAAATTCTTACCGTTCGGGTTTGTGAATTCTACAAAGATTTTCACCACGACAGGGGCATCCTCTTCTTCAGACTGCTTTTCTTGGTAAATGATTACACGCTCCACCGTTCCGTAACGATTACACTCTTCCGTAATCTCATCTTGTAAAGAATCGTCAACGTCTTCTGGTGTAACCATGTTTTTGAGAACGATTACCGGCGAGCTCTCACTTCTCATTAATTTTTGCATCACCAAATGCCTAGCACTTTGTCCCTTGATGGAGAGGTTCTCTTGCGATGACAAACTAACATTTTCATTCTCCTCAACCAATTTCTTCACCAACTCTTCTCGCTGAAATAGACAGAAAGTTAAACATTTACATAAAACAAAAATTCATTATCTTTTAAATTATAACTATGAAGAAACTCTTACCCCGGGATTCAATCCGAGGACAACAGATGCGGCAACACTCGCGGCCGTAGCGGCTGAAGAAGTTGTAGCCACAGGATTTCCGTATAAACTGGCTGGCAATGCAGAACTAATTGACGAGGCGCCTGTAGCCGTTAGCAGTCCTGCAGAAGCGACAGGTGAAGCCGTAACTAAGCCCAAGCCTCCCGCTTGAGGCAAAGTCGTCACAATTCTACTTGCTGCTGTGGACGCCAAAGTTACCGGTAGTACACCGACTCCTGGGATAGCAATTCCTGGCGGAGGCACTGAAGGCATTACGGGTGCACTGCTAAGCCCTCCAGTGCTACTTGTTAATGTAGCTGGAGTAGTCAAGGTTGACCCCAAAACGGATGTTGCTCCTAGCGCTGTCGGTAATGCGACTCCAACACCAGGTATAACCGTAGAAGGGGCTACTACATTTGCATGCATCGCAGACGCGCCGGTCCCTGAAGTCCCCACTTCATTCTTTGACAATCCCAATGCAGCTGCGGTGTTTGCCACAGCTTCCATTGCCTGAATTTTCGCTGTAGCCGCAGCTGCAGCAATTGCAGCGGCTGTTGGCATTTGACTCTGGGTGGGATTCGTTTGCTGTAACGGAATTAAAAATCATGCAATTTAAATATTTCTTGAACAAAACAACTTATTTAACACTACATTTAATTAACAAAAACTAATTATTTAAATACCTGAAGAGCATTTGGTGGCGTGATAGCTTTTCCGACTCGTAGATACTGACCTCCTAGATCAAATAGATTCATTGAACCAATGGCATCCGTAGCTGATTCTGCTGCTTCGTATTCTATGAAGCCATAACCTCTGTGCTTCCCAGGTGTTGGGCCGGGAGTAAGTTTACAGGATTTGATTTTTCCAAAAGCTTCAAAAACACTATATGATTCGAAACCAAACGACAATTGATTAAACTAAAATTCTTAATAAGCTTAGTTCATGACATAAAGGTATAGTATAAAATATATAGGTAATTTGATCTTTACCTTTTTATGTCTTCTTCCGTCAGATCTTGATGTATAGATGCTACATAAATTCTATGATAAACTTTAGCTTCTTCCATAAGTTCATCAATTACTTGATCCATGTGAGAGAACTTTATCCTCGTATCTCGGCCACACTGTAAATGCAAATTCATTAGAAAATTGGCAATTGTCTACTTGTTTTTATGTTTACGACGACCTTTTCAACAATATGAAACATACCTTAATATTCCGCCCACCAATCATAACCCCATTCATCTGTTCCAATGCGAGTTGGGCTGCCTCTGGAAGATCATACTCCACAAACGCAAATCCTTTGTGTTTTTGTGCAACGGGATCCCACGACATGTTGATAGTTTTTATAGGGCCTGCAAATAGAAGCGAATACAAATGTAACATTAAATGTGAAAAAAAAATCTTCTTAAATCATTATTACAAAACTATATTACCAAATGGTGCAAATGCCTGTCTGATGGTGTCCTCTCTGAGTTCGAAACTTATGCTTCCAATGTATACACGACACATGAGGACCAGTGCTTGGTGCCTTTGAAGTGACTTGGCTTGCTGCTGTTGATGTGCTAGAGTCTGTTTCATAACCACATATCGAATGCTTTGTTCCATTGCGTATTTTTTCGCTCTTGCGAGGTCATCCTGTTCACGTCTTTCGAGTTTCGGAAGCGCAACGCCCAAAACACTGGCAGCGACATCTCGTTTTGCGCCAGGTCCTAGAAAGTAAAATATTTCAATTTTTATTAATAATATCAGTCATCAGTTGTCAGTTATGGCTATGATGACATTGCTCGAAATTCGCATGACAAATTTTGCAAACTCACCTGCGAGAAGAGGTCCACTCTGATTGAGATCGGAAATGGGAATGCTGAGAAATTCGGTGGGCCCCAAGTCCTCTATTTTCTGGCGCTTCAGAAGCGGGTCCACATACAAGCTGGCAGCTGCAGTTCCTGTCAAAGGATTTAATACTGAGACCATACTAGACATTGAAAATGCTGGGAGCCCTGGGTAGTGTTGGAACGTGCAAGATGTTGGAGTGGATCAGTGGATGGAACGATTGGTGATTTGATTGATTAGATGTTAATTTACGATGGTCAAGTCAATTGAATGTATGCACCCCGAATGGAAGCATATTCAATATTACAATGACATAGAGGAACATGAAAATTGGACAAAAAAGAATATAAATCAAAACAATAACGAATATTTAATTTAATGTATATAACACAACAAACAACCGGTAGGATTAGGATAAGATACAATAACAAAATGATTCTAACTTACAATTAGACTAGAAATACATAAAAGCACATCTATAAATGAAATGAGCTTGGTTTAATGGGTCTCTCTCTCGAACCGTGTATAACTACTTACTACTTTTAAAACTATTTACGTTTACAAACTTTAAAATGCACTTTTCAATAGGCGGGGCAAAGGAGATTAAAAGCCGTAGGTTTAAAGGTAGGACAAATTATTTCTAAAAATTAAATATACTGAGGGACAGTGAGGGATGTAGAATAGAATCGGGGTTTAATAATTTACGCTATAACTAATAATAATTAGTTGTCAAATGCTTATTTACCTGCAATCGACATTTCCTGAGCCACTGGAGAAAGTTGCGGTTAACTTTTAGTAATGATTTCAAATCTCACTCACTCACTATAACTCTTCGGACGCACGATCCACACTTAATTAATTTGTCTTCTTCGCTGTGATTTGCTCTTCTCAAAAATTCATGTGAAACTAACTACAAATTAAACTTAATTAAGGTTACGTTTAGGAGAAACCGGAATCCTTCCTGTTATCAAAAAGGTTTTGTTTGAGTTGTTTACGTTCGTTCAGAAATTGGCGGACAGCCGTGCTGGCCATAAACAGGAGATTGCATGTGTTCAAGTTTATCTTTGTTCAAAGCGTCTCACGTCACCCCTAATGTTAATCCAAATGCACTCCAGTCAGGCACTGCAGCTTATGAAGTGCAGCTGGTTCTGCAACAAGCTGCTATTTTGGTGGTTCTCTCGTCGTCGTCGGTTGGTTCGTTATTTCTGTGTTTTTGTTATGCATATGAAACTTTCATCTTTCATTATTGTTTCTTTTTTATTGTTTGCTCTAGTTTTTTAGCTGTTGTGTTCAATACCGATCTCACCTAACTAACTGAGGAATTAATTAAGTGGACAGTTTAATTCAATCAATTTGAAACAGGTAACCAGCCGGTTTTTAAATTCGTTGTTTCAAGAACCCATTTTTTTAAAAGATCAGTGGTAGTGTTAAATTGACCTTGTCGTTGGTGTAGCGTTTCCAGCATGGACTCAAACAACTCAGAAATTACAGGGAAGGACGGACTGAAGTCGAAAAACATCGTTCATCGAACCAGAAATGCCTTGGGAGACATTGGAAACCGACTGAAGAACCCTTCACAACTTGACGGGTCCCTCCAGGCGGCAAAGAAGGAGGTTCTGGGTGCTAAGAAGGATATCGGCGTCTCTACAAACCGACCTCGCGTTCCTGCCACGCCACAAAACTCGCCGTCCAAACGTGCAGAAAAGTCCAAGAAGTCGGTTAGTCGTGGAACTGGGAACCGAGTATCCAACAAGAATGGGACTGCCGCTGACACTGAAGGTCTGTAATTCATTGCAGTTTTTAATTGATTGTGTAATGCATGGCACATTAAGTGAATCACAAGTGGAATCGTAAAGCTAATTAATTAATTATTTTTTGTTCTTCATCTTTTCTTTGTATACCGTTGTTGGTTCATTATCCAGAAGAAATGTCTATTGCATATTGGAAAGAGCTAGCAGAATCCCGTCGACAAGCATTGGAAGATGCATTACAGGAAAATTTCGAACTTCATGAACGCGTGGAGGATTTGAGAAAACAAAATTCTGATCTGGAGGAATTGATCAAGGAAGCAAAGTGTCTTGCAGATATGGTAAATGTAAGTGCACCATCTTACTATGTACAAGTCTATTTAAGGTATTGCACACTCTGAATTTATTAACTGATTTTAATTATCACATTTTAGGATGCGTTGGAGGAAGAGGATTTGGATGAATCAGGAATTGGTGATACCATCGATGTTATTACCTCATCTATACAGTAATAATTTAAAACGCTTTGACTATTGTTTGTGGAAATGCGGAGGATGATCTAAGATTTTTATGCATTTTTATGATTCCCTTTTAAATACTCAGTTTATAGTAGATTAAGAAGTTTAATTTAATTAAATGTAACATATAAGATTAAAAGCTAATTACAATTTATTAAAACATTGTATATGACAAAAAAGTAAATCACATTTGCCGCATTTACTCCATCAATCATTTGGTTTACTTATGCTAAAGGACAATTATTTAATTTTAAAGTTTTACAAATGTTGAATGTCGCATTTCCGTAACTGAAGGTGAATATTTAAATTACTTCCATTCATTTAATTTATTATATTGTGTAACCCATAGGAGGGCATAGTCGAACACAATTGTGCACAATAATCCCCTATTCCTCCTATCTACCCCTTATAATTGCTTGAAAGTAGCATTTGCATATGACGTAATTTGAATTAAACGTGTCATCTATCAAACAATTGCTACTTTCAAATCAGCGTGTCTCATATTGCCCTATTTGACCAAGAAACGTGTTTTTGTATTCTTCCTTTTTCATTTTGATAATATTTGTTTTTAAATCGCATTAATGCATCGATTAATTTTAAAGGCAATTAATCATATATCATATTTAGCCCACTGCACAGCCTATAAACTGTAAATATGGATGTCGGATCAAACGAGAATGATGTATCGTATCCGTTTCCTTTCTTCTTGTTATCTCAATAAAAATCAGACTAACAGAAAACAATAATATGGCTTACAATTCGCAGAACGAAATGCCTAATTGTGTACAGTTATCCAGTAACAAACATAATAGGTATTGATAGACATCTGTACCGAATGAACTCATCCGTTTGTTTAAGGCCCAACGGAAGCACACAGTTTACACATTTATACAAAGTGGAAGTTGAATGATTGGTTTGGCGCATACATATAATTGCAACTTGGGAGTTCTTAAAATTAGGCCTAGTCATATGTAAACACAATAATGAATGATCGGTGGAAGTCCTAATAACTCTATTATGTAAATTAGAGACTTTCTGTTTATATGCAAATGTTGAATAGTAAAATTTAGTACTTTACGCGAAAAAACATCATAATTCACAATGAAGCCATTCTTCCTGTGTGCGCATACTAGACTAGGTAGGTAAGCGTGTGGCAGACAAGGTAAGTGAGATTGCAATACAAAATTAGTAACTCAACAATTCTTCAGTTTGATCTGAAATCTGAACCATGTAAGGCAACTGTAACATACCTTATTTGTACCTGAGCTTATTGTACATACTTCGCAGAATTTGTTTCAAGAATCAAAGTATGGGAACGCGCTTGGGAATGGAAAGTTTATGGAGGCATTAAAATGTGGTGTGGATTAGAGTATTTAATCTAAACTTTAAATAGCCTTGCTCCTATCTGCCTACTGACAAATTGATTACTTAATGAAGCCACCAGAGAAGATGAATACTTATAAATATAAATTTATTTAAAGCGAAACGAAACGAACTGGTCAAATATAGCTGTATTTTGCACGTTTCTCAACGTGCGCATCGTAAAGCAAGGTTGCAAGGGTAGGTATGTAGATTACACTTCTTCGCGAAGTTAATGTTTTAATTTGTTTGAATGTTAGCAGAAGCTGGTAATTCCTTATCTCACTCGCATCTAATCTGTCTTAAATTTTTAACTCTCAAGTCTCAAATGAAGAAATGTAAACTTTACTGCCACTGTTTTATAGTTCTTGCACAATTCATCCAGAGATTGTCGCATCATATAATATTCATATAAATAGACACACACACTCATATTATGGAGGTATATGCTTCAAAATCCCATTACTTAAAACCAGAGTAATTATTGCAGGGCTACAATTATTGCAAATGACGCAATAATGTGTATAATTTTAATAAAAATATCTCCTCTTCTCACGTTAAAAGGTCAGCCATTCGCAACCATAATCCTCTTGTTAAGAGAAGATGATCAAGGAAAGTGTAAAAAAATTACAAAACTAAATTTTATATCAAAGAACATTATACAATGAATAATTATTACAGTCGCTGTTGTATAGGGAAATTGACAATTTCTGGAGGTACATTTTTAAGTGCAAAGAATTTCAGATTACATAGGCAAGCACAATTAAATTAGCAACATTCTAATGCATATTTATTTAGTTTCAGAGACAGCTTTGCACTACTATTTTATAAAAAGTAAAAAGTAATAAGCAAAATGAACACGCCCTACGAAACCGTTCGTACTCTCATACTGCCCCTCTTCTGTTAATACTTATCTAAAACAAAAAAAAAACTCTCGAATAACAATAATTAACATTTTTCCACATTCCAAATATGCCGTAAATTTTTACAAATCATTGCTTGAGCTTTGAAGCTACCTTGTTTTTAATCATAATACGCATGATGATACTGAAAATAATAAGCCGAGTGCGTGCAATATGAACTATGTTGCCAATTAGTTTTTAATTTGGTTTAGTGAACTTATAGTTCTGTTCTAGGCGACATGAGCCTGAACATCACTGATTAAGCATGCGGCGATCAGCGATCGCTTTTGAATCCTTGATGCGTATCACACGGTTATAGAAATGGTGAGTATTCATGTATGAACGAGAAGAATTTAACTGCCACAGTGGCAGTGCCACTAGTGTAACGAGTATTTTAATCGACATCAATGAACAGAAGAAGAAGGCAGGCGGCTACCTATTGCGATTGCGGCCAGTGTCTGCGAATTTACCTGTTAAAAATCACTGAAGTGAATACATGAAATATGAAGTAAGACGGTAAACGAAGTGTAATGCCTCTTCTGCCGTAGACCCAAGAATAAATCCTTTTCACAATTTCCAGTGGTATCATGAGTTTCCACATAAAAATGATAATAAATATTTTTGATACTGACCATATAAAAGATGATTGTTTTCCTTGTGATTAAAAGTTAAAGAAGGTCAGCGGGGCATGGCATGACTCACACTGGTATCAAATGTTCTGATGAGAACTATTTTGCAAAGAGTCTTACTAATTCTACTTGTATTGAATAACATCAATTGTTAACGATGGCGATGCGATAGTATCTTAATCTTACCTTTGCCTCAGCATTTCTTTCAGTTTCCAGTTGATTCTGAGTGAGGCTGTATGTGGAGTCGAATTGTATCCGAGCCCTTGGCCCCTGCAAAATAATTTATTTGAAGGCATTGATTTTTTTTGCTTATACCCAATCAATTATTAAAGAATGACGAGTTCATTGGTGACTATATTGATTTTTGGAGCATGTGGCTACGTCACAGCACAGCTTCAGTTTATGGCTGAAGCTTATTCCGAAGGAGGTTGTATCAAACCACCCCCACCAAAACAAATTGACGCTAATTGGGTACGTTTAAAGATAGGAAATAAAATTTTATTTTAATACAATCCTCTCAAAAATATTTGTGTGATATTTATTGGTTTTATTGGTGTGTTCAGCTGGTGACACAGAAGACCTTTTATGTGCCTATGGCAAGCCAAGCTGCCTTTCACAGAATTGCAGAAACGTTTATCAGCCGAGTTGGCGTCACCGAGGAAGATGTTCACGCCATGTGTCTTACGATGGACATGGTCTCAAGGTACCCTTAACCTCTACCTTGAAATAAAATTCACCAGTGAAACGTTGTAAACAAAATCGAATTATTTTGTGATTCCAGTGGGGCAGGCTTGAATATCACCAACACTGGTTTTGACCTCCGAGATTTCCGACAATCCTGTCAAGCTGGCGATGTCGCAGGTCACTTCTCCTGCATTCCTGTTCAAGGCTCTGCTGGCACAAATCCTCCACGTGCAGGAAAAGCTGATTACTATATCGCTGCAACGGATAACAATTCATTCCTTTTCATAGTCCGATGCGTTGACTCGTTCTTTAAGGACTACCTCCTCCTTACCACGAAACCTGCCATTTCTAGGGACATGTACCAAAAAGCTGTGCAATCTGCCAGAGAACTTGGTTTTGATGACAGAAGAGTCGAAGTGATGCCTTACGATGCTTGCCTTCGAACCGATCGCTTCATTTCTGCCGTCAACATTTCACCGGAAGCCAGAGTGCGCGGACTTGCACCCGGCTCCTATGGAATCCCTCCGTTCTCCCACCTTGGAAATAATGATCTGAGGGGAGGTGCCAGTGGAAATCAGCCTCCGATTGGTCCTCCAGGACCATATCCTTTCAGGAAATAGTAATTTACATAAATCATCGCATGTAAAAAATGGTCGCATTCAGGTTTCATAAGAATTAGAATATATTATATAGGTATAGAGGTGAACTGGTTCTTCAAGATAATTTTATTTTTCGATTATGGTTAAATATGGATTAAATTGTAAGTTTTGTATGGAAAGGAATGATTAAAATAATAAAATGCAAGCAATTGATCATGCAATTATCTTTGTTGTTTTTCCATTTCAACATTGTTCACAGTCGCTTATAGCACAGAGTGGCCACATGCAGCAGCGGCAAGGTGTAATCTAATTTTAGCTGTCAAAATAATAAACAAAATCTAGTTCCCAATCCCTCATCTCCACATGTGATCCTGTGCTTCTCCTTGATAAATGGACTTTTGCACTTTGAACCCTTCCATATCATAGTGCATTTAAGTCATTTGGCATCAATACACTTGTGCTTGTCCAATCGTCCATTCATGCAGTGTTTGAGTCTTTCTTTACTACTTCACAGAGCTTGAGCTAAAAAAAATTGACAGATATAAAGAAGAAAGAGACATAAACATTTAATTGATTGAAAATGTTGGGCAAACTTTCTCGTAATAATCTATTAATTAAATCAGCTGTGAACCGTGTGGATCTCAGCAGTTCAGGGCTTCCTTCGTCTCTGATCACTTCCACTGCATTTCGAAGAGAAATGAGTTCCTCCGGCAATCGGGAGTTCGAAACGCTCAGCGTCAAGACGGTCGCTCCTTTCGTCACCCAAGTCATGTTAAACCGTCCGGACAAACTGAATGCGATGAATAGAGCTTTCTGGGGGTACGCAATATTTAAAAAATATATATAAACCCACTAGAAAAATTAGCCTGTCTAACTCGTCGTACCCTTATTTTATATTCAGTGAAATAAGGGAATGTTTTCGGAGTCTTAACGAAGACGATGAATGCCGGGCGATACTCCTTGGTGGTGAGGGCAGAGCTTTTACTTCCGGTTTAGACTTAAATGACATGGGTGATTTTTTCGAGGTTATTCAGTCTGAGCAGGACCTTGGTCGAAAGGCGAAAACATTTTATAAATTCATCAGGGAATATCAAGACTCCTTCACAGCACTGGAGAAGGTAAAAGAGTGATAATTTAATTGGGGATATAATATCATTAAATCATTATGTAATTATTTTGTTGATTGATTAATATTTGCAGTGTCAAAAGCCCATAATAGCTGCCATACACAGTGCTTGTATTGGTGGTGGCGTAGATTTAATTTCGGCCAGTGATATAAGATATTGTACCCAAGACGCCATTTTCCAAATTAAAGAAGTTGAGCTTGGTAAGTCACTCTGTTGACTGGTACAAAATTTTTACTATGCTTTATATAAATCTCTACGTTTATCTCGAACGATGGTTAAATTGATTATTTGGGGCAATGTGATTTAAAGGTCTGGCTGCAGATGTGGGAACATTACAGAGGCTCCCGAAAATTGTGGGCAATGACAGCGTTGTTCGAGAACTAGCCTACTCATGCAGGAAAATGCCGGCGGATGAAGCAAAATCTTTAGGCCTTGTTGGAAGGGTGTTTCCGGATCGAGAGAGGTACGTTATCTGCTGCATATTTTTTAAATCTTGCTCTTCGAAAATTATACGAACAAACGTATTTTGGACTTTATTATTTGGACTCGGGTTTACAATTATTTACGCAATGATATCAGATAAATTAATTTTATGCAGCATGATGGATGCGGCACTAAAACTCGCAACAATGATAGCCGAAAAATCACCAATAGCTGTGCAAGGAACAAAGATCAACCTAAATTACTCAAGGGATCACACGGTGGACGAAAGTCTTGAATTTATGGTAAAAAACCCCGCGTCACTTTCAGACTAGCAGTCAATTGAATTAATATAATGCTTTCATTGTCAATATTTGACTATTATTTTTGACTTTATCAGGCTCGATGGAACTCATTGATGCTCCAGAGTGAGGACCTTGTAAAGGCATCGATGGCACTGATGAGCAAAGATAAACCAATATTTGCTAAGTTATAAAACGGAATACAAATTATAACTATGCTGAAGGCGCCCAGTAAACGGGTGCTTTCACGCATTATACTTCCCCTTCCCCATATCGAATTTAACAGTTCGTACATATATTCTAGAGTAGATAAAAGTTCTATGTGTGCTTAATGTCTGAGTGAATAAAAATGCATGCGTATTATAATTTCGAGAATAATTACCTGACATTAATGAAATCAATCAAAAAATAAATGAAAATTAATTTAAATAATAATATGTAAAAATGTACCTTTCTAAGTTTTATTTCCATTTCAATTCGTATGCATATTTATAGCATAACGAATTGGAATTCACCAATTAATTATCTTAAATATCTGCTAAATTGCTAAGAAAGACCTCAAACTTTACTCAAATCTCGCAGCGCAGCGATGGCGTCTGCTGCTGCTTCTGTGTGGTCCTTTTCCTTTGTCAGTAGAAAGTCGCTGCTGTGGTGCTGTACTCGTGTGCTCTATGCTTGCTTCTGCTTGCAATTTTGCAGAGAATTTTGAGTTTGGCGGTGCAGGGCAATGTATGATCTCCTTCCGACCGACCGACGTGTCACTTTTCTCGTTTTTCTTCTCTTTGGACCTGACAGTCCCAGCAGCAGAGAGGAGATGTGTATGTTCAGTGTACGTACGCGTACTGTCTCAGCAGCAGTCAGCAGTGGCTCGGCTCAACTCTTTACCTTTATCATATCACATCAAAGTAAGAGTTCCGCAGGCTGCTCTGCTCTGACTGCCTTTGCTTTGCTATTTTTTTTGCTTGTTTTGTGTGTTCGTGTTCCTCTCACTCTCCTCAATCTCGGTCGATCTCCTCCTTCTCCTCAGTGGAATAATAATAAAAATAAAAATAATAAAAAATATCGTCGGAAGGGTCGAGTTAGTGGAGTGGAGTTCGTCATCAATTCGACTTTAAAAGTGACCGGACTGATCCGATTTCCAAAATCGTCAATTAATTAAGATATTTAAGATGGTACTTATTGCCGCAGCTATCTGCACCAAAGGAGGAAAAAGTATGTTCTTAAATATGATGTGTCATCATCATTGTTTCAAAGTCTGAGCATTTAAATATAGCCGAAAATGTGGTTTTTTGAAAGATGTTATTAATTGATTATCTAATTATTGTAGCCCTCCTCTCCAGACAATTTGTAGAGATGTCGAAATCTCGAATAGAAGGACTGCTTGCAGCATTTCCAAAATTAATTCCGTCAGGAAAGCAACATACCTTCGTAGAAACAGATTCAGTGAGATACGTGTATCAACCTTTGGAAAAACTGTACATGGTTCTTATTACAACAAAAGCCTCAAACATATTGGAGGATCTGGAGACGTTAAGACTTTTTGCCAAAGTTGTAAGTTTAGTTTGTCTTCCGCCTTAATTATTTAACTACTTCGTAAGTAAAAGGTGTTTCTTGATTGCTTGCTTTGCTGTATCTCAACAGGTTCCAGAATACTGTAAAAGTATGGAAGAAGCTGATATAGCTGATAACTCTTTTAATTTAATATTTGCCTTTGATGAAATTGTGGCGTTGGGCTACAGAGAAAGCGTAAACCTTGCTCAGATTCGGACTTTCGTAGAAATGGATTCACACGAAGAAAAGGTGTACCAAGCTGTTCGAAAGGTGAGGAATGAACTACGACATTGAAATGTCCTTCTTGACTAAATTTAATATTGTCGATAAGTTGATTGATCGATTGAAAACATAATACCTGTGTATTTCAATTATAGAGCCAAGAACGAGAAGCAATGCAGAAAATGCGTGAGAAAGCCAAAGAACTCCAGAGACAAAAGTTGGAGTTGTCGAAGCGTGGAATTAAAGGTGGAACAGGCTCTTCGTCTTACTCGATGTCGTCCAGTAGTTACAATAACAATCCTGCAGTTATTCAGGATACTACCTCTGCACCAATAGAACCCTCACGACCATCTTACGCAAAACCATCCGGACCAAGCAAGGCACTCAAATTAGGCAGTAAATCGCGAGATGTGGAAAGTTTTGTAGATCAATTAAAATCGGAGGGTGAAAGGGTAGCGCCTCTGTCACAGCCAGCAAATAGTGTCAACAATAAATTCACATCCGTGTCCTCTCCACATCAGCAAGTTAATACAGAAAGGTAATTTATACCTATGGAACTTGCTTATTTAAAAACATAGCTACATTTTTTAATGGTCATATATGAATATGAACGATTAATTTAACGTCAATTATTGCTGTAACACAGTGTCCATATTAAGATCGATGAGAGCGTTACAGTTGTGGCTGGACGAGATGGTGGTTTACAAAATATGGAGGTGCATGGAACAACAATTTTGAGAATACAAGATGAAGCTTCAACCCAGATCAGAATACTTTTTGAGAATGAAGATGTTCGTGGTATTCAGTTGCAGGTAATTAAGACTTTTAACGAGAAGAAACCTCACAATTTCTGTTCAAATGAGCTTACATTTCAAAAACTTTTTCACAGACACACCCCAACGTAGATAAGGACTTGTTTAGAAACAAACATCAAATTGGGCTTAAGAATCCCCAAAAACCATTCCCTGTGAATACCGAAGTACCAATCTTGAAGTGGCGCTATCAAACCACGGATGAGACCCAAATCCCATTGACAAGTTAATAAACAATAATAACGAAATCTCATCAAAAATCGTAATTTTGGTCTAAAAATTATTTTATTTTATTTTATCTTTGCAGTCAATTGCTGGCCATCAGAAAATGGAACTGGTGGGTGTGACGTGAATATTGAATATGAGCTCCTGGCCGATGATTTGGAACTTCAAGATTTAGTTATTACCATTCCAGTGCCGTAAGTTCAGTTTATTGTTTTGATGGAAATTTTGTTTGCATATAAAGGCACGCTAATATTAACTAAATTGTCATTAAACAGAGGTGGTGGTGGAGGCCCAGTTGTGGGTGAATGTGAAGGTGATTACTTATATGAATCGAGGAAGCACTGCTTGGTGTGGCAACTTCCTGTAGTCGATTCTTCCAACAAGACCGGAGCAATGGAATTCACAGTTCCTAGTGGTACCGCGTCTCAGTTTTTCCCAGTTCAAGTGTCCTTCCATGCTAATCAGCCGTTTGCTCGTTTATCGGTAAATAATTAAATACTTAATTGTAGTAAAACCGGACAGAAAAGATCGTCGAGAACTCATGTGTTACTTAATGTTTATTTGTGCTGTTTATTATATTAAATTTCAGGTAAATGATGTGGTTTCGATAGACTCTGGGTCCTCAGTAAAGCACTCCGTCGAGACACTGCTCTCAACCAAAACGTATGAAATAGTGTAATGTCGAACTTGATGTAAGTTGTAACATAACGATTATTAAATTATATATAATCAATACTGCAAAATTCATCTATTGCTAGATTGCTACTACTATTAGATAATATTTATGGTTAGGATTGTGTAGCTGTACTACCGAAATTATTGGGTGATTATCAAAATAATTATCAAATTAGTATGAATGTTTATTTAATGAATGATGTTTTTCAAGGACTACTGGAATGGCTGAGTTAAAAGAAAGATTTGCATTAATGTTATTATTGAGAATAATGAAATGAAACCTATTTAAGCAACATACCTAGTAATTTTTAGCTATTTTTAGAATTATATACATTCAACGTCGACTAAATGTGCTGCATTACTATATTTATGATAGCTGTCGATATAAGTATGTAAGTTAATGATAAATTTGATAATAATCATGATCATGAATACCTTTTACTTATCACTTTCTGTACTATAATTCTTGTGTAGCAAAAAGATGGAGGAAAGATTTGGTTATATAACGTCAATTATGATCAGAAACCTAATTATTTCAACAAGGAAAATTATTTTATGTTGTCCACAAGCGTAATAAAATACGAAGAGTAGATAATAGTAAATAAATTGAAACTAGTATGCAACTCTGGCTGTCAAAATTTTATTTTCTCGATTTATTAACCTGACGATAACGACCGCGAGGAGCGTTTATAATCATATTAGAGTACACTTCAGATCAGTTGCGAAGTGTATCTTGTCATTAATCATAAATAATATATTTTTATAATCTATTTGTCCAATCCGCTCGAGAATATTTAAACCTTAAAAAGAACATTAGAACCATACAAATTATTATCATTATATTGTTGTTCATGTTACTATAAGTATAACAATAATTTTTCGTTAACGTTCAATTTTTAATAGCTAGTGTGTATAAGTAAGACAATTCATCACTTCTTGAGAGTAAATGGTTTTGTAGGATAAATGGTACTTTTGTTTCTGTTAAACACAAACGTTACAGGTTGTAATAGCACGCAGTAGTTGCAAATATCCGATTAGATGACTTTTGTTTGACTGGTTGCATATATATTGTTTCTGAAACATTCGATATATTTAAACTAGACTACAATATGTGTCTGCGTTTATCTCTCTCCACTATAGCTAATTGTTTGCTCAATCAGATCATCATAGAGATGGGTCATCACAAAGTACGCCGCATCAGGAGAATTCCAGTACGAAGTGTGAGAGGTGAGTGCTGCAATGTACGTACTTCCAGAGAATTGACTTTCCCTCAACACGTAATCTAAACGATACTCCAAATCTGTATGAGAATTGCAAGAAAAGATGGGAGCAAAAAGATAGAATGGGTTAGAATTGCAGCTTGCAATGATGTGTAGAGATAACCTTCAATTGCATCTTTAAAATTACCATTTGGAATATTCAAAGGCTCCTCCTCTACCACAGTTGCGTAATTATCTTTCGTTTGCTGTGCAAAGAAACTTGCTTCATCAAGAGGATGATTTGGGCCCATGCTGCTGCCGCCGCCGCCGCCGCCTACACTGCTCGGGAGATCAGCACCTACTCCAGGCACCTCCGACACGGGATTGTTTAGAGTTCCTCCAGTGAGTCCACTGAGTCCAGCACTTATACCAGTTTTATCCAGCAGGCCGGCTGCGGGACCAGTGGCACCATTCCACAGTTTCTTAATATTCCCACCAAACCAACCACCCAAGTTGTTTGTTTCTGTTATGCCGCATTATTAAATGGAAGATTAAATGCATTAGTGAAAGCTTTAATTATTAATGAATTGGTTTGCTTCTAGTGAGACAAAACAGGTTTAAAATAGCAAAGGCAATGAAGTGTCCTCAGACCTTTACTCGGAGATGTGAGCTGTGGGAGACTTGGCAGCGTCGGAGGTTTTAAAACAGAAGGAAGCGAAGGTTTGCTGATAGGGATAGATTTCTGTTGGGTTTGTTGTGCAGATGAATCAGCGAAGGGATTAGGGAAGGGATTAGGGATCGCAGGTAGGGTCGAAGTAGCAGTAGCATTATTTGTATTGTCAGTGGCAGTCTTTGTGGCAATCGTAGTGATTCGTTCACGAGGCATGTCTGAATAACGAGGCTTCGAAGACGCATTGTATGCATGAATCGTAATTGGGGCAATTTTGGCGTAGTAGCGATTAAGAAGCGGCTCCAATCTGAAAGAAATTGTTTAAATTGTTTAAGTATAAAAATAGAAATAATTGCTCAAAAGTGCACTAACAATTTAATCGTAAGATGAAGATTACCTGTAGGCAACAGGATCTGACGAGTAAAATACGTTGTAAATTCTTCTGCATAAATGATGGGGCAAAATCTGAGATTTCAAGGATGGATCGTGAGGTTCACGCCATCTCAGGGCTAGAAACACAGAGAGTGGAGACCCAAGGCAGAAAAAGTGTTCCAACTAAGGAGAGAAATGACAATAAAATGAGACTTATTTTTAGATTTGATTGTACATTTAACTGTTTTTGCTTACAGTAAAAAGGAGTCCTTGCTGAGGATGAGGATTCACTCGCCGTGGCATGTGATGAAACTGTTGCTGCTGCATTATAGAAATCTCATCTTCCACTGAACCACATAAGTAGCCAGTGATAATGTCATAGGTAATTACGGCTCCTAGGGAATGTGCCAAGACGGAGACCTTCCCTCCGTTCATTACGAAATTCGGATTGCGTTTGACAAAGTTTGCGTAGATTCGGTTAAGCTCAGCTATTAATGCATTCTGAATCTGTAGAAAATCGGTTAATAGGTGAAAGTTAATGGTTAAATGGTTATTAGTCCTCTTTCAATGACATTGCATATATTATTTAAAAGTGGAAACACTTTGTTAATTACAATTACAACCAGATAATCGGAGATAACGATACCTCAGCTCTGTACAATGGGCTTGTGTAGTACATAATATCCATCGCAGTTGAGTTTAAGAGTTGCCTGAGTGTGAGTAACTTTTGAGGAGTGATCGCCTCCACAATGTCTCCATCCAAATTCGCAGCGGACCTCCACTCGACAGGAAAAAACTCCGCTCTCTGCTTCGCATTGTTCAGTTGGGGAAAGTACTTTTCCTTCATTTGAGCTACACAATCTCTAAACCTGAAACCAAACGTCACATCATGCTAGAGAGGTTGTTAACTTTTTATACGCCCACGGCTTTTATTTTCAAACAAAATGTTTCTTCCACTTACGCTGAACAATTGCGCACAATTCTTCCTGTATCCATTTTCTGACCTATCCCGTGAATAACAAAAACTATGTGACTAATCTCCGATGGTCTATCCATGATCAGTGCAGGTTTATAGTAGCCACGACATATTCTGTGACCCCAGTCTGAAAACCCGAGCTTTTGGCCTATGCCCCTCATAAGTTTGTGCGATGTGGCAGTACTGTACCAGAATATGTCAGTGGGACTTGTCCAGTCCACATGAAAGTCGTTAAATGAAATTCGATGAATCGCTGGCGCGTTATGTCCAGCTGCAGCGCCCGCTTTCTGAGGATCTTCCTGATGATGATGACCTTGTCCATGAGCATGAGCGTGTTGTGCATGATTAATTAAGGCAGAACCACAAAATTTCGACATGTGAGCTTCCTCTAGCTTCTCAGATTGTTCAACAGGAAGTGGGTCCTTATGAATGTAAAAATTAAAATTATTTTATTTCTCCACATGCGTAACTATCTCGTAAGAAAAAATGCCGGCGCTCAATCATGTACTTACCCATGTACCATCGTAAAACCAAGTGCCCCTCGTTATGACACAGGTGTCGCCTGGCCAGTACGTGGAGAAACATGTCCACGAGTCCAGGTCAATCTCGTATAGCCCTTCTCTAACCACCACCACTTTGCTTGCATCTGGATAATGACCTTGGCCCGAATTGAAGCCGTTGCTGCTAGGACCAAGTAAGGCAGACGCAGAATTCGCTTTGTGTAGCATTCTCTCTTTTTGAACGGCGGTGGTTCCGTTTCCGTTTCCCATCCTACCAAACAGAGATGTTCCCATGCTGTTCGTCCTTACTGCAGGTGGAAAGCCGGGACCTCCGTTATTGAATTCTGTATCAACAGTTGCGTCAGGTCCCTGTCCAGGCCACCATCTTCGTTGTTGCATCGAGTTTCCTGGGGGAAACCTATTTCCCATCCCTTGGTTGTTTCCTTGCATATAGTTAACATTGTTCTGCTGATGCATAAATTTGCTAAAATCCGTAGATTCATCATTGGATGATGCGACCGGGTAGTACGAGCTATGTGTGTACGAAGTGATCTGATCCCTGAACACCTCCCTGTACTTTCTCTCGATGCGAATGGAGTCGAATCCGGTGAAAGGTTTCCACTTCCTGTCTTGTTCATAGCGGTAAAACCACCGCACGAACTCCGGTCTTAACTCCTTGACCATAGTCTCCTTCCCGTAGTAGGCCTGGCTTTCACTACTCACGGATTGCTGGCGGACCTCGTCCTCGCCTCCCGGACCGCTAGGTCCACTGAACAAGTTAGCTGCTTGTGGGGGGTGAGTCGAATTGTTTGTACCCCTCCCTCCAAGAAACCCCCCGACCCCAGGAATTGGCAAGCCTCCAAACCCAGTGGAATGATCACCTCCCGGACCTCCTGAATGAGCATTTAAATTATGTGCGTTTGAAAAATGATTTTTGGCATTTCTCGGATTGGATGGGTAATTGGAAGCGGATGCAGACGAGGTTGCAGCCGTAGCATAACCAGCCTGTTGCGTGCGATACTGCTGATTACTATTATGAAGCGGTGCAGATTTTGGTCTGTGAAGTGTGTGTGCTTGTTGAGAGTGGGACAGTGGAGCAGTTGATGAACGAGCGTAATCATAATCAGCGTCCATACCGTAATCCTGTTGATGTGTGTGTCCCTGATTGTAAAGGTAGTCAGTTGGGGACTCACTGTCCGCGTCAAGATAATGATGCGAAGCCGGAGCAGAAGACGCCAAACCGGATGCAACTCCTGACCTAGACGAACCAGGAATTGGAATTCCTCTGTCCCAATCGGAATCAATGTCTTGAGCAATCAAATCATCTTCCGGGAGCAGTGACGAAGAGTGAAGCATGGAAAGTGAGCGATACCGGTGACTGCTTAAACTAGTATTGCCAAGAATGCTCCCAACGTTTGTAGAAGGCTCGTTATTACTAAACAAGTACGGATCTCGTTCTCGATGAATGTCGTCCAGAATGTGGTTTTGCTTATAGTAAGGAAGCTCATTACGACGACGCCGAAGATGACTCATTTCCAGGCTGCTTTTAGAAATTCCATTACCAAGTGCTCCACTGCCTACACCGGATGTGGTGTTTGCGGTCAGACCTGACCCAGCACCCATGCTCATTCCGTACTGATGTCGATAATGCGGTTGACGAAGAGTTTGTGTAAGGTGCTGTGCTTTTGGATTTGTCACTGCGTGTTTTACACAAAAAGATAAAAGCAGCCAAATAATTTAAAAGCACACAGAGAAACTAGCGGAACAATAATGTAACTGAGTGAAAGCAATAACACCTTTCTCCTATTCAACACTTACCTACTGGTAGTACCTACAATTTCTCGGATCAACTCTAGTCAAAATACCATGCAAGGCAAAATCAGTGTTTTAAAATGCAGAAAAGAAAAGGTTACACATCAATCACCCAAAATAATAAATAAGAAGCTAGAAGCTTTCGAGCAGTTAGCCACGCAGTGTAGGAAAAGGTAAGGGCATCGTTTAAGTTATTTACTATCTACGAATTATTAATTTTTCATCTAACCTCTACTTTTAAAGAAGCGATTTAAAGACTTACCATGGCCTGCCCCAGTCATGTAGTTGGAAAGCATACTTATGTCTGTCGTGTCCGCGTGGCGCTGACCATGATGAAGCATATCCTCCGGACCTAATCCTCCTAAGCCTCCGCCAAGTGATGACATGTCGACTCCTCCACCGCCCATCATCGATGGGCCCAAATCCATTCTACCACCTCCTCCATGCAATACCGACGATGAGAGATGGTCAATCCCGGACTGATGGCCACTTGTTAAATATGACATTTTCGTGACGCACTCGTTGTTCTTGTGTTTGCGTTACTTGTATTGTTGAAGTTGAGGTAAATTGAATTTCGTTTTGGAAAGGTGAGAATATTCTTAATAAGAAACTCAAGGGTGGGAAGGAGGAGGATATGACTATATAGGAATTAGTAGGGTGTCTAAAAGCTACCTTTATATGTGGGCTTTTAACTACAAGGGGGGTTTGGTAAGGGGGAAGTCGAAAAACTAAAACTGTGGTAAACGTTGTAAGTCTCACATTTATTTAATCTCAACAAAATTTCCAACTCAAACCTAACAATGGTGGTAATGAGACGTGTAGTTTGTCTTGTCGAAGACTATTCAAATCTCTTGAATGGTAAATGGCATGCATCCCTGCTGCATGATTTGCAGACAGACTTGGATGCAATTAGTGGGGTTGAGAAATAATTAAATTGGTAATTATATCGAAGGCAAGTTAGAGAGCTAATTTCACGTGGCACAACCGTTTGCTCTTGCCTTCCAGACCGTTTACTGCTACTCCTAAAATGTAACAGTACTAATCATGTGTTTACAAATTCTTCAACTAAATATTTCTTCTCATTGCGACGTTTTGTGAATTGTGAAACCACCAAATGAGCTCACTCAGGTACAGTTGTAGCCGTTATGTTGGGCCTATGCTCGGGTATTGTGGTAGTCACATGCACGGCGAGCAGTACCACTTTGTACATGATGTACACCACCAAAGGGAAAACAGCAGGAGAAAGTGTGCTACATAATGATAGTATTGAATGATGATGACAAGACACCAGAAGAGAGAAAGTGAACAGCAGGAGAAAGAAATACATCTATATGGTGTTTTATCGGAACGGCAAACCTTGAGAGCGAGTGAGAGAGTGGAGAGCAGAGAAGATGATGAAGAAGCTAGCTGAAAGATAAAATAGGGAAAGTGTGAGGTTCACAACCTCCCACGAAGATCACGACGAGTTCTCACGACACACCAAACAACAACTAAAACTCCTAGAGGAGAAAATCCTAAAATCTCTCTCGAGTAAAGCAACGTCACTTTCGCAAAATCATAAATAAGACGGAGAACAACACTCAAGTGTTTCGCAGCGAACAGGCTTTAATAGAGAGGCACCAAAGGGAATTTCTCTCTTCTGACTCCAGCATCTCCAGAGAAGTGGATTGAGTTCAAAGGAAATAGAGTTTAAAGAGAGAAAGCAGTAAAGCACCTTTTATTTAATTACACCTCATCACCTCTTGCAAAAAGAATAACAAATAAATTTTCCCTGCTTTTACTACCGACTTTCTCTTTCTCTGCTCAAGAGATGTTGTGATGAATGCTTTGCAGTCTAGATCTCAATCTCAATGCACGCGATCGAGTGAGCACAACGGAACAAGAGCGTGTTTAACTCGAGCAACTCAATTCCAAACTGTAATGTTATTTTTATTTTTCCCTTCAGTGTTTCACTCTGAAGAAAATGTGTGTCACTTGTGTGGCTCTGTATACTCTATTTTCCACACATTTAAAAGTATAGAAACGAAAACGACAGCAATGACCTTCTTTGCCTCCTTAGTCCTAATATTATTTTACTACAACAAGGCATACAAAACGGTTTGGAATCTGAGGAAGACAACACACACGCATCGTTTATCATCTTGTGCAATCCTTTTTGTTTTCCTCAAATGTCTACACAATGTATGCATGTGCGAATTTCGCGATGCACCCTCATGAAGATGAGACTTTTTGCTTCGTTTTTCTTGTCCCATTATGCAGCCGAGAAAAGCAGCAGGCACGAAATGAAAGGCTTGGACAACAAAGAGGCTTTTCATTTAGATTTCCATCCTCTATTTTCCTCACCGGATTTTCTCATTCCCACACTATCATCACGCTTCGCGAAGAAAGGAAGATCTCCAGCATATCACACTTTCCTGCTTTTATTTTGTAGTGGTGACTCGACTCCGTGACATGACTGTATTAAGATCTCAGCTTTTGGTTCAGAGAAACCATGCAAAATGCATGCCACTGCATCAAAGCGTTTATACTTAACATATATGTAGAATATAAAGAGAAAAGAGAAAAGTTCGTGCCCTGTGCTATGAGTTTGCCCATGCTCCAGGTTTTTCGTCTAGTCTTGTGGTTGACTTGAATGCAGTGCAGGGATATTGTCCTTGTACTCATTGAATTTCGCTATAATTTGATTGTGTAAAATAAATAATCGTTACAGTAGTTTATTTTGTATACAATGGATGACATGGATAACCTGTAACAATGTTGAACGCGAGCCAGTATTCATAATGGTCTCTTGTTGCGGCCACCTTTCGTTGCAGTAAATAATCCTACCTTTCTCGCTTTCTCGCTCCGTTTTAGATGGAGCTTTGGAAGCGAGAAAAGCCCGTTAGCTATGTTTCAGTGTGTTGCGTGTAAATTGAGACTGGCAATAACGAGAGAGGCACATAAGACTTTAATACACAACAAACACACCCCGATTTGGAAAAGGCACGAGCCACTGGTTAACCCCAGCCTGTTAGAGAAACATTTGCTTTTCCCGTATTATAGTCTTACTTTGTGTACCTAATCTGATATTTTATAACCATTTCGCATAATAGACTGCTCTGGAGGTGGAGGGAGAAAGTGTGAGTGAACGTTTACTTTCCGGAGAATATCGTTCACTCCACGGAATTCGGGGAAAGCCGGCTTTTTATGCATACAGCGTGCTTGAGAAGAACCAGAAGAACAAGTACCAAAAAATTGTATCCAGTTACTCATAATACACTGCGTAGTAATATTCTGAATGCGTATATAAACCTTTTCTCCCGAAAGTGCTATTTTGGCATTCATTCCGAAAACAAGGACAAAAATCTTTTCGGTATGACGAAGAGCTTACACACACATTTCCCTGGTTGGAAAGTGGCTGAAGACATATAAAAATAATGGAACTTAAAAACATAATACAAGCAGCCGAAAATGTTATGATTGTGAACTTATCATATTGAAGAATTGTGGCCAGCAGGCCCGAAACACAACGTCCCGTTTTCCAGGAATTACTCATGCAAGAAACAGATTTCCCATTTTCGTGTCGTGTTACAACATCTTTGCTAACTTACAAACGCAAAAGGCAAAACAAAAGAAAGACATTTCCGTTCCGCTCTTAGGAGAGTGGAACAGATGAAAAGCTTTTTCAGCTTCTGCGTGAGTGTGTGCGAGACTGAAAAAGAGAGAAAAGACACAAAAAATATTATTGAGTGGGATAAAATTACACTTACATTCTAACCATTATAGGTATGAAAAATAAAGAAAAAAACTCTCCTATTCCACTTTTTCCATTTGACTACCTACTTCAGTTTTTCATTTTCTTTCTCCATTCCATAGTTGGGCAGTGCTGAGTTTGTAAATTATGCAGGGCACTGCGGTACTAAGTTCGAGTTCCGAGCTGCAAGCCTGAGTAACAAAGGAATATCTCGCAGATTATATTATGTACACCGCGAAGCAATAAGAAAATATGGGACAATGCATTGCAGACGGGTAACGCATCCCACAGTCATCTTCGGATCATCCTAAGATACGAACTAAACGTAAAAAGGAAAAAGTTTAAGCTTGAATGCGGATGTAACTGAACTGATTTTCGAGAAGTTTGTCTCTTTTATCGGATTTTGTTGTCGCCACAGCATACATGCATTATCATTTTCTCTCTTTTTCGACCATCCTTTTCTCCCTTTAGACAGTGTCATAAAATATTATTATAGACGCTTATGAAAGAGATTTTTGAAAAAGAATAAAGCTTTTTATGGATACACTTTCTTAGCCCATTTCCCTGGAGTAAGTGCCAAAAGGGAGAAAGAGGAAAAAATAATAATATGCCGACAGAAATAAAATACATTTCATCGACTCGACAACCCACTTTTCTGAATGTCTGCACCGCCTTTATCCAAAAGACGTTTTGTTGGCTCGTGCTCAGCAAAGCACTTCGTTGAGTGAAAGAGTAAAAAAATGTCTACTGGTTTGTTGTGTCGACCAGACCGTGACTGCCTGTTGAAAGTTTATTTCTACTTGCTAGTAAATCCACCGATTATTCATCACTCCCAGTTGATCCAGCGACAAGACAATCTGATTATCTTGTCATCGTCCAAAGTAGACCAATTCAGAGTTTTTCAAATTGAGGTTTACGATGATGACGATGTTGCATCTTTTTATATTTACATACAATATTACAATGTAGTTTACTTTGCAATTTCTTCAAACTGTAACTGTAACAAAAAACATGAAATTTTTCTTTATCTGTCTAACGCTACAAAGTTTCGTAATAATGTCATCATTGTCGGTACCAATAAGAAGGCTTTTTATCGTTTCAACATTCTTTGCTTGAATTTGGGTTTGGGAGTTCTAATGAATAAAATATTATCCGCATTCGCCGCATTTTTTCATTTTTTTGCTTTTCAATCAACTTAAAACTTCGTAAGAAACAGCAAAAATATATTATGTATGTGGTTATGTAGTTGTCGCTGAGGAAGTTTTGAGTTTAAATATGATTATATTCTTTTCTGTCGAGGCAGACTAAACGACTACAAATCATATTTTAATGTCAACATTTACCGCAAAGAAATTAAATAAACATTATAAAGATTGCATAAATATCTCACCCCTGATATCGTAAGCAGTACCCAAAAAATAAATAAATATAAATGCGTCCATAAGAAATTAGAATACAATCTACTCAATTAATGCTAATTGAGGGTGATTTGAGGAAAGGCAATTTTAAACAAATTTTAATAGACAAAGTTGATCCGTCTTTTCCGCTCCACTTTAAGTGTTATCTAATCATTAAATCGCAAGAAGTTTAATTCGAGTAGAAGTCGAAGAGTAAAAAAACATTTGAATTTCAAAATAAAGAAATGGCTGCATAAAATTGTTTTGACAGAGTCGAAATTTTCACTCTCATATTCAGAGTACTTTCGAGATAAAACAATTTGACAAAAACAAAAAAAGACCATAAAATGAAACGGATTTAAGTAGAGAGTTTAAAGGTGAAAATGTGACGGATTTTCTTGTATTCTTTCTTATTTTATTCCCAGTCTGATCAGTCTTCATCCAACCTCCCATTTAAACTTTTTTCTGTCGTATTAAAAGTCCGATATGAACCCTCAAATGAGCAATGCATTTTTCGCGTGATTTCTGAAAATTTTGTTTTCAGCAGAGGGGCAAGTCACTGAACCTCATTTACGCAAATACAATGAAAAGGGAACATTCATGTTTTGAATGTCACAATTTTAAACTGAGAAAATAACTGCAGTGACCAAGAAAGTATAAATTCGAGAAACAGAAAATACACAAGAGCATAACACACACGTAGCATAACTCGAGTGGACCGTGTGGAGTAAGTTCCTACGAAATGTAGTGCTGTAGAACACGTCATGACATGTCATTTCTCGTAACATAAATATTATTATGGCTACTGATATGCACGTTCCAGTCACGTGTAGAAGTTGTTCGTCAAGAGCATCGAATCAGAACAATAGATAAATAGAACTAAAAGATGCACACACAAAAGATGAATTGTTTATTTTATGGCAAGTAAAGCTAAGAACATCTTCCAACTTTGTAAGGATAACTTGGCTGTAATTTAGTAAAGTCAGGCAGGGCCATTGTGAGTGACAAACATGGGGTCATCAAATCACCGTCACTATTATCGCCATTTTATCTCCCGCTTCTTGGGCTCGCTTGACGTCTTCGTATTCCATCTTTCTCCAATAGTTGCATACTACTTTTCATCGTAATCTTGATGATTATTGAACTCTTCTTGGTTTAACGACCAAGCCTGCTTGTTGCTCTGTCCGAGTATCAAAAAAGCGGTGGCAAAGTCGTAACTCCTGGTCATATTGCGAGATTCTGTTCGAAGTACGAAGTTGATCACGTGCAAAAGTTCAGTTTTTTTCTGAATATTGATTTCAGTTGGCGTTAAGTTCGGTTTTGTACTCTTCAAACAGAAGATTAAATCTGATAGCATAAGCAACCGTAGTGGCACCAAGTATTTACATACAAACACTGAAATGAGGAAAACTTAGACTCAGAATAAGTGAAACTTTTTATAGGAGAATATTTCTTTAGGTGCTATTTCTTCCCTTTCTCTTTTAAAAACCGGAGCTCTTTTATATAACAAGTAAATATTCTCAAGTCAGTGAGAATAATCAAACCACTCCAGATTCTTATTTAAAAGTCAATTTGGTTCAAAGGTTGACTCGGAAATGACGGTTTCTTCATGAAAGCATTATGTAAATGACAATATATAAAAACTAACCACGATTTTCCTGCGTGCTATAGATAGAAATCTTCTTTAGCGTTCAGAAAGGAATAATTATTCAGTATTTTGATTTTGGCAATGAACTCATTTAAATTACATACTCTATTTTAAAACCTACCGGTTTTTCTTACAACACAAATGCATTTAACATTCAATTGACATATTTGATTGAGCTAAGCACATAGATACAAGCAATAAAGATAAAAACCTCACAAAGAGCATAATTTATTATTCATTTATTAAAGATTTGTAGGAGTAGGAAGTTGATTAGGTAATCGAGTAGGTGGCTTGTATCCAGCTACGTGAGCATTGGGAAAAGAATTTTATTCTTTGTCCTTATGCCCTGCTGCCTAGTTTTTGTTCTAGTTGCAATCTTGTAACCTTTCTTTTAGCCGACCATCATCGAGCTAGTAAAAACTTATCATGATCATGCCTCCTCGTGGAAAATTTTGCTTATGATCGCTTCTCCTGCTGCTATTCCATCCATTCCATTCAGTTAAGTATTCTTTTCATAAACCTAGAAAATTTATGACTGTTCCATCATTCCACTTTCTAGACACTCCACACATCAAAGAATGTAGTTATTTAACTTTGTCTTGTCCTTTCATTTGGCTTCTCGTGTCCTTCCAAGTTTTTGCTAAAGTTGGCATAGCCTAGATACAACATAAGCGCCCACTTCTTCCTCCATATCCACTGATAACAATTGATGAAAATTGCTGTCAAGTTTTTAACAAATCATATAATGAATGATTAAGTCATCTTATTTCAAAGTTATGTAAAAGAAGATGGATGGTTCGAGGAAAGTTGATTACATGCCCAGCTTGTAAAATTAATAACAATAATCATTGCAGTCAGTCATTAAATATCATTTTATATTACTTCAGGTCACAAGATGTCACCTGAACACACAGTGACGAAAGCTTTTATTTTTGGAATAAATAGTGCAATATGTAATTCACTTACATTGATGTCAGAAAATCGAAAATTGATTGCCACGCTTTGAGTTATTTTATCTACGGCACTTGCTGCCATTAATTCGCAGATAGTCAATTGTTTACAAAATAACCTGCAATGTAAGTGGTAAATAAAGCATGATTCACGGTCTCCTTCTATTAGATACGTGACGGAAAATCTGTCGAAAATTAAAGGGTCGAAGTCCAGCTATGTTATCCGAACAAAGTTCACTAAAGATGAACTAACAGATTCACCAAAGTGTTAAATAAGCTCCACATCCTGGGATTAAGAATTTTCATATTAAATCCGGATCATACGCCTATTGTACAAAATTGTTCCTGGAGTGAATTAAAATAGATTTTTGAATTATTTGCGTGGGTTATGTTTACGTTAGCACCGACAAAATTATGAACTGTGTTTGTACAATATAGGCTTTGTTCATATTTGTACTTCCAATGACAAAATTCCAGCAAACCCAATAAAATCAACTCGAATGGAAATTGATGACGCAATAAATACAACTTTTTGCACTAAAATGCTGACTATAATTACACATGGTGCCTGACATTCATGCATTACGTCAACTAATAGAATAAACGTTCTCAAAGGCCTTTACTTAACCTTTACGCTTACGCTTTTGTAGGTAACTTGGTCCAGTTGATTGCGTAGGAAATCGAGAAAAATGATGTTTTCATGTACACCTTTGTTTCTCAAGACGATTTTTACTTTTGTTGTCTTGTCTTACCCTAGGAGGAAATGCTAGTCTAAGATTATGTAACATTAAGAAACACAAATTCTTCTTCTTAAGAAAGAATGCATTGCAAAATATTTCCAAATATTTTTATGACTTAAATATACACCAATGTAGCCTAAATTTTGTAACATTTATGCAGAAAGGTTTTTTTAAAATATCCAATTGCGAAATCTTTGCATCTAGTTTACGTTCCAACTGCAACTGCGTACTGAGTACTAAATTATTTGTGGTTATCTTTGACAATAATAATCTAAAAATGTCATGCTCACTTCTACCATTCCCATAATATGACCAACTGGTTTTGTGCGCATTGCCATGACCTATCTTGTGTCTTACCTCAGTTTGTTATGTGTCTTGTGTCAGCGCGTGTCATGTCAATCAATTTCACAAACAGAAATCTGGAGACATTTATACAGTGTTGCATGCCCAGCTTGCCTCACTAACGATTCAAACTTTTCTATGTGCTTTTTTCTCTCGGACATATCGAAATATTGGTATAGAGAACCAATTCATCCTTTTGAATGTGACACCTCTCAACTTATCCATCACGCATCCATCTTATTTCAAGCATCTTGTTATTGTCCATAAAAGTATCAAATTTATGGTAGACATTCTGTGTGAAGGTGACTTTAGTTGTCATTTAGAGGTGCTCTCAGGATATCCTGATATGCGAGTGGTAGGTTCTACGAAAGAAAACAAACTCAAAGCGACAGCTATTTGTTATTTTGGTGGTTGTTTGTAACCCACTTTCTCCTTCCCTACGCCCTCCAGCGTTCCGCTGCCCCAAATTGCTGGAAAAGAATAAAAGCAACTAATTATTTATGTTCAAACAATTTTGCCTCTGGTTTATTAAATGCTTGTCATTCGTCACTAAATTATCAATAAAAGCGATCTGTATGATCGAATGATCATGGAACCAGAAACAAAATTGGGAGCATTAATTACGCAAAGTCCAAAGTGCAGCCACAACTGTTATTCTTGATTGATGGCAGATGATTGTCCTTACGGCTACCAGTCGTCAGAGAAGCTATATATTATAAGGGTGTCAGTTGACCCATAAAATTCTAATTAATTTTCTAGCTACTCTAGTAAAGATAACTTCCGCTTTGCTTCCCTCATCATTTTCGTCATCGTATCAATAGAATACTGTTATTGTATTTGCATTTGGAGTTTGAACTAGGCTTATCCCTACGCATCAGCTATCAACAAATTCACAGGTTAAAGTCTGAGAGAATGTTTTTTCATTTTGTTTGTTCACTCCTCTTGTAACTCTAGTTTTACATCACATGCCAAACGTGGTAGGAAACTGACCAACGAACGATGTGATGCGAAACAGTTTTACAGGGGTGAAGAGATTGAAAGTGACAGGAAAGTACGTTAGCAGCGTGAGTGACATCAACTGACTTGTCCTGAACGTAGGAGTTGATGAGTGACCTCAGCTCCAATCCCTACGCAAATTGAAGTTGAAAATCAACTCACACGAAACTTATTAGACATGTAATCAAAAGCTTTCATGTAAAAACTACATTTCCCTCAAGAAAACCTCAATCAATATACGGGTAATGTGAAACTGCTTCATTCTTCCGTGTCCGAAAAATGACTGTGGAGTGCGGTGAGGAGGGGAGTCATTGATCTCATTTCCCAAATTTGCTATGTAAAGGAGGTTTGTATGAACATTATACGAGAAAACAACAGGTTGTGGGGGAGAGAGTGATGCAAAAGTAGCAAATTACTGACAGCCTTAAAATAATTGGAATTACCAAGCACCCATGGTGGATCCATGATAATTAATCATCGTCATAAGTATCGTCTGAAGAGCATTTTCATCTAATTTACTCATATTAACAAACCGAGAATGACTGCATTTCATAATTAATAATCTATATTGTGTTTAAATTTTTTGTATCCCATTGAACAAAGGTCAACAATTTTCAGTAAACCACGAGTATTTTGACTACCAAAAGAAATTATTTCATCACTGTCAGTTAGTAAGTCACAGTGAAAATGCCGATGTAACGCATTTCAAGTGGATGATTTTACCAATACAATAATTATTATAATCCCATTTTATTTACATTGTACAAAATAAATCAAAAGGATTTCAATATTACTTTTAGAATCGATTCAGAATGATCTGTTGCCCCATTTACCCACTTACTTTGCAATTTTTTCTTTGATTTAATGAAAAAATACTGTTTGTAAAAACGTCTACGGTAAACATTGGCTGTTTTGATTTTGCAATTAGAACGAGACCTTGAAAAGCGACCGTCAGTTGGTAGTGCAATCCGTAGGTACGTTTGTGTTTACTCATTCCTTTACTACTACGCATCGATTCCAATGACATATAGATCTCTAATCTAACTAAGAACTAAATCAGGAACTTTATTCAGAAAGGATGTGTAATTGTGTAGCTGATTCAGATAAAAAATGTAAGCAAAAAGAAACGTATCGCGTAAATAATGTGTATACAAGGTGTTGAGCGGTGCAATAATTAAAGGATGGAACTCAACAATCTTATTTTTATTCTCATTATTGAACAATCATCGTTGATGAATCCTGACAATGTTTTGTTCCAGAATTGTTTTCTCCTTACTCATACGCCTCTTTGCTTCGAGAAAAGATCATGATTCACGATGAATGAGCCACGTTTAAACACCAACTGTTGGTGACCAACACATTCTTCCTTCAACCGGGGGAAAATCAGAAATTCTCAATCGGAGATTTTTTTGTTTTGTGACAAAACTCATTTTCACTAATCTGTGAATTGTGATAAAATAGGAATGCCCTTTTCAATATTGGGAATTCCCTATACAATTTCCCGTAATCATGACTTTGTTATTTTATTTTAAATTATAAAATTCGAGAACTTTATACATAGGTATGTTATATCCCACTACTTTATTTTTAAGTTTCAATATAATATATGCATGTCATAACAAGCATACCGCAAATCACAAAGTTCAACCGAATGACGTTAATCCAGTGATGATTAGTGTTTTTCACATATCGTTCCTTGAATTATCAGGATATGACGGTGCGCTGCATGCGAAAGATTCATGGTCGGTTCGGTAGAATGAATGAATAATGAACAACATTTGTGCTGGCTTTTACCTGCTCAACTATTTCTTCCTTCTTTTACCTACACAACATACATTTTATTGGCGGGTTGATGATGATGGAAAATGTGTAAAGAAACCCTGTTAATTGTGGAGGAAGACCAGAAATAGATTAGGAATTAGAATAACTGTTTTTATAAAAACTATTTTAAAACAGAACACAAAGTTTTAGCTTTATTTCCTATTGTGATACGTAAATAAACAATGTGTGTATGATTACACTTTCACTTTTCCAGAATAAACCGAAAATCTAAATGCGTGTAATGAGAAAAGAAAATGAAATGATTGAAATGAAATGACAGATTGTTTGAGTTTGAGCTAATGATGGAGAGTATGAACACATCGTAGTAATTTCAAAACATGCAATTCGACATGATTTACTAATAATAAATAAACTTGTTTGAATTTTGTTCAGAACGGTTTCAAAACCTAGTTTTAACCCCCATGCTGAGTCAAAGCTATATCTATTATTGTCCAGGATAGTTTGTCCCCTCCCTTCTAAGGGAATTCAGTGTGGGTAGCAAGTAATGTGATGTGGGTGACTTTTCTCTAAAGTATTTTAAGAATTCCATTGACATACTTGAGTATTAGAGGATATTGTGATTGAATGATGTTATTGAATTTGAAGCGCAGTCGAAGGCTTTCAAAATCAACATTTCCAAGAAGGAGAAATGCTTAGTCTATTTATATGGGAATTGTGAGGATTTTTTTTCAATTGCTCAATTTCAAACTTCCCATTGAGCTTTTAAACTGCGTGCTAAACAGGAAACATTTCGTATTAGTTAGCATTAATATCTAACTATTAACTTTGATTTGTTAAAAAGTAAAATCAAAATTTATCCATCCAAGAGGTGCACCCAAGTTTCAAAATAGAAATCAATGATTACTATGATTAGTAAAAGTTACATGCTGTCAGATAAGGAGTCAAATTATGACATACAGTCTTCTATATGGATTGGATGTAACTGTTTATATGTGTATGATATGTATGATTGGAGTAAGTGATCTCTGATCTGCAATTTTTTTGTTTCATTCGTAATAATTCTCATACAGATTTTCGGAGTTACTTTAAGACATGTTTCGTTTGAAAATCTCGTCACATATCTTCTTAGAATTTTTCTAAATAGTACACACGGCCACGACTGAATTAAAAGGGAGTGGTTTGTTTGTATGTATTAATAAAGGTGGAGGTAAATATTTGCAAAGCAACCGATTACACACTGGATACTGGATTTAGCTGACTGACCACAATCTGTTGTTTGCGTATTCACTCTCCAATTTTGATTGACTGTGCTGATTTGTTGATGCTGATGGTTAGTGCTGATACTACTAAAGGTTGTGCTGAAAAAGACGCAACAGCATAAGAAAATAGGAAATAAAATAAAGTGGTTGACCTTTACGAGAGTGTGTTTCTCAGTGAGCACTTGTATTTGTATACAGAAGCATGAAATGGAGGGATCATAATGCCAACATGTAATAACTAGAATACAGGATACACGATAACTATGCAAATGTGTAAATAAATAATCCGATTACACTGTGTAAACTGAACAAATACAATTACATTCAAATGTCGCTGAAATAAATAAATAGTACACAAATGTGTTTAAAAGTAACCCTAATCTTGCTCTTGAAAAGGGCATCAAGGTCAAGTACTCGGAATTTTATTTACGCCTGTCCATACCAATATTTAATTAGATACATATTTCAAATTAATCATGTAACTACTCCAATCAATAATCATTAAATTAAGTTACGGCATAAGTATTTTAAAATGCAGGCAAGGATGTGTGTGTAAATGTAGATTTGATCTATCAGAGAGTAAAAACAATCCACCTCGACCTCATAATAAAATGTTACATTTGCTGCTTTGGTACATTCTAGTCCATGTTGATTCGGTCATCGCATTTTATCCATGTTCATAAAACCTGTTGCATTTAACATTCGACAGTTTAAGCTTTTATTGGTTTTAGTCTCTGCGTAGTGGATTTATATGTTAAAAAAGATTCATTTTCGAAGAATTTCTCGCAATCAATCCTAGGACTCGCTAAGTTATACGACGAGTCAAACTAATGATATTGGAAAGTAAAACGAGGTCACAGAATTGCGTTTCAACTGAAGTCCTCTGCTTGAAAATGGCAAATACTGTGGATGTGATTTTATATATTATGATGATAGTAAATAACAAATCACATCTTGAAACCGCCATAAAATGCCAGAGAAGAATACATTTCCTTGGGCCTTGGAACTTCAATCACTGTAACATATGTGACTTTTACAGTTACACGGAGAAACAGATTTGTAATCTGATATGAATCATTTGACCTGACCTAAATTTTATCCCTAAACTTCCTGCCATTGATGATAAATAAATAAAATCACTGAAAGTTGTTTTTGTATTCTACTAAATGTAACTTAAAATAGAGACGAAAGGTTTAAAATAGACGAGTGAACTCGTCAAAATCGGCAAAAGTCAGAAGTAAATCAGCACACGCATCCTTATCAAGAAAATTGATAAAGTTATCAGTGATAACTATCAGATATTAGCAAACAAATATAACATTGTGACCTGAATGGATTAGTTTTAAAAACTAGAAATGCATTTTTATTGCCTTCAAGCATTGCTCAATGCGACCTTTGTTATACATAGCATCAATATCATTTCATCACTTATTCAGTGTATTTAGTATTTACTACTTTATCTCCGGTTCTCCTTCTGATTGACAATTTCATTCATTACTCAATGCTGTGAAGGAGGACTCCTATCATAGGAGTCGTATGAAAACCCTCTATGCTAATTTGAATGCAATAATTGACTGTCCCTCCATATTATTTAGTGTACCCGTGAAGAGCGTGGATGTGACACTAAATTAATCTGTCGACTAGTGGAAAATTATTAAAAAATCGTCAATTAAATTAACTTTTAGTCGTGTCTCGTGTCGTTGTCAATTATTATTGCCTTTACAATGTCCATTTAAGGAGAATAAAAATTGCACAAAATTATCTGTGAAGGCAAATGAACAAGTGCACATTACCTAGGTTTGGAAATAAATGTGATTATCGTGCTTGTCGTATTGGGTTATTGATTTGATTATAATGACATTCGCAGACAGAAATGAAAAATAACTTGCGTAACATTACACTTGTCTCATCCAAAACTACAACTGGACTTAACGCGTTATTTGTATTAGTGCATGATACAAATATCATGTACGAGTGAAGTGAAAAGGTACTTTCGTCACTTGAAATGGCGGCATTGTTTCTGGCCTCTGACGAGCATGATAACTCCCAGGTTGATGGAATGTAGGAAGTGAACCCAGTATTTTTGTAAGTGATGTTTTTCTTTAAAAACTACCTACCTAAATAACTGTCAAAATCAGAGCATTCCACTTCACAGAGATTAAAAACCAAAAAAATTGTTGCCTGACGCACTGAGTGGAGGCAGGAGGATTATAAAATGTACCTAAAGAGTATCAAGACATTGAGTGGCCAGCTAAAAACTTAATTAAGTTATTAATATAATACTTTACTCTCCAGGCTTTATTACGTAAGTGGATTGGAGAATGAAATTCATCCCATGAATACTTCTCCAGGTGGCTGCGTGAAGATTCAGTTTCTCAATACCTACTTTATTTGAAGAACATTTATCCTGAGACTTTAGACCTCATAATTCGTTTTCAGCGATTACTGTCATTGTCAAGAGTAAACTACAATTAGCCAACGACTTCTTGGCACTAGGTATTTAGACCCAAACTTAGTTGCAGACGAGGCAACTGAATACGTTATCATTCATTTCTCATCTTAGCCAATTTTTTGTTTATCAAATTACCATTATTATTATCAAGAAATATTCTTCGTGAGCCTGTGCAGTTCACAACACACAAAAGCTTCAAACACAAAAATATAATATTCAATCTGAAAGTAGAAGAAATCTGGCTTTGTTTTAATAATGTACACAATTCAAGACTTTGTCATATTATGTGTGTAAACCAAATAACAATAACAGGTAAACATAAAAAAGCTGTACTTATTTTAACAAGGAGAAATAGACAGCAGCGTAACATGGGCGGGCAAATTCATTTACGACAAAACACGTTGCAAATAATGAAAAACTCATGACAGTGTAAAATGACAAAGACAAACCGGAACAGCTCATAAGCTTCTTAATATCTTAGAACAAAGGCGAAATGAATTACATTACAAGACGGCTCTCTTTTGGAAGGAAACTGCTACTGCTAGATTGACCGCAGCACATGGTCGTTCCTCATAAAAAAGAATCTTCCTGATACAAGTCGCTTCCTTTCCATTCTCCATACAACAGACATTATTACCCAAAGCGGAT
Organism: Cyphoderus albinus; assembly: GCA_021029165.1. NCBI lineage: Eukaryota > Metazoa > Arthropoda > Collembola > Entomobryomorpha > Paronellidae > Cyphoderus > Cyphoderus albinus. The sequence continues at coordinate 17,542 of VYYJ01000401.1, read as the reverse complement.
GATAAAGATCAACTCTAAGTCAGTTACAGAGTGCGTAAAATGAGATTGATAAATATTTCCTCAATAGACATTCATAAGACATGTCATTCAGCCTGCCCGTGACATAGGCTTGTCTACTCACAATAAAATGTGTGGGATTTTAGTGCTTTTCATCTGGCGATGAACGCAAAATACGGAAGGAACATTGTATACAAGATAACTAAGATGTTATGAATGTGTTTACATTTTGCAGCTTGGGCAAAGCCTGCAATTCTTTTTGATGTTTCATACCAGCATTCATTGTGGTTCATTCACTGGCAGTCGTAATCGTAATCTGCGCAGTAATTCAAATCAATTGATATAATAAAGTATGTATGCACCACTCATTAGTTCATCTCTTAACTTTCATACATTTTAAGGTATATTTATGTGAGTACTGAGTAAATACTGAGAGTCGCCAGCTACCACGAGTCACAAATCATGTTATACGTTCAATATAAAATAATAAATAGCATTTGCTCGACATTTGACAAAGATCAGCCCGGAAAAAGTTCATCGTCATTTTTTCTTTCGTTCCACTAATCAAAAACCAACATCAACAAAAACAACATTTTTCATTGCTCATCAAATAGACAATATTATACTATTCTGAAGTATGTGGTTTGCTCACTTGACTAAACTTATGAGACAATGAGCCAACCGTCCATGACCAATGCTATTGGCAAAAGATCTGCTGGAAATGTCTGTCATAAAGTAAATATGCACAATTCCAGATAATATTCTCGCCCACATGAGTTACATTAAATGAGTTCTTTCCCTTTCCCATTTTCACACAAAGCGGTTTAATAATGCCTTTATAAAACAAAAGTAATGAGCGTTACATTATGTATGTATCGTTATATGAATTTACTTGAACACAATTTTCAACTCAGGTATAATTTTCTGGGCACGATTAAGTGTATCGTCTTGAGCTTCTCTCTCAAAGAGTCGGCTTCTGTTCTTTAATTTGATTGCAATGGCATCATAGTCATTTTTATTGATACAGTGCCGTTCCTGGAAACTGCCAAACCAATATTGTTTAATATGGATGAATTCAGATTGAATTAAAGCCGAGATGGAATTCCTGCAATGTCAAAGTTATGCCTGTTTTATATAGACGATTGAGATCCTTCGCTCGATCTCTTTCTACGTGCAAAACTCACGCAAACCTACATTAAGTTTAGATGGAGTAAGATTGTAAAAACAAAATAACTGCTTTGTTCAGGAGTAGGATTATCATCGCAAAGCATTTTTGATTAGGTAGAGAGTGAGTAATTGCTAAGTAAAACATTACTTTCGTTTTATTAGGATTTGATATCATTACACTATCACGATCCCTCTAGTATGACCACATTGACGGGGGTTTCCCTTCGCTCGCTATTATTAAAAATACACGTTTGGATTTTACGAGAGAAATGAGGATGAAGAGATTTGAGCAAAAAGCTCCCTCATCTCATGCAAATAAAATTGCTACGGTGTTACCTTCTCTTGTTAATGCTGCGAGTTACATGCCAAACTATCTGTGCAATGGCACGTCAGCAAGGTACAGACACTAGTCACCCTGTTGCAAGCCTGGAGTTTCCTATAAAAAGCTCCCTGGTCGCGGCCCAACTCAACCATTTAGTGATCAAGAGTCACAGCGACCAATTCAGCCCTAAATCTGAGAATTAACATTGAACAATAAAAAAACGTTCTACTGAGCTGATCAGAAAAAATAGTCTTCCATTTCCCCGTGATTTTATTACACACAGCCTTTCAGATTATATTATAAAACGTGATTTCATCCAACATTTCCCCCAGTTTCACACTGAACGCTCTCAGTTCCATAATACCGCTCAACAAGTTTCCCATTTACTTTCTCTTATAAAATCGGGTACGGGAATTGCGGGAAGGAACACATTTACGCAACAAGTTGATAAAAAACTTTGCTTAGTTTTTGTGTTATTTTTTGTGTGACGATTCTGAATTACTTGCTGAAGTAGGACCTTTGTTTTTCCAAAACTCAGCTACCCATTACAAATTGTTTATACAATAACGCCACAATAAGGTAAGAGTACTTTTCACGTAATAAAAAATATAATTTAAAAAATATTAGCTATTAGCATTTATTAAGTACATTAAATGAACCCTCAAACTGCAAACTTCCTGCAATCAATTAAAGCTTAATATCCGTGGGATAGGTCACTGTCCTTCGGTACACTGAAAAAGTATTCAATGGTTTTGCGTGGCTAATTGCCATTGGCCAATTATAACATTCCCCAAGGTGTCTAAATGAGCTATAACAGCTTGAAAGGCAAGTTGCTAAATTAAATTAAAGCATGTCGTCTTATCTTTGTGCCTATTAACTGACTTCATGTGCAAGGCACTCAATGACTTGGTGCAGGCATAAGACACGGTCATGGGTTAAGTGAATTCAGTTTCTTCTTACCGACTTCAACGAAAAGTTAATTAGGAGTAGAGACGCTGTGCTGTGTGGAAGAGTCAAATGAATGGACATGCTTAAATGATTGATGATGATGGTGTAGGCCTGGCTTCAGTTTATAACGTGCACATCTACTAAATGCATGTACAAAGGAATTACGACTGCGACCAAACTTGTAACACCCGTCACAGTTTGATAATTATTCTTTGGAGACGGGTGAATCTGAACTGTAGAACTGGTGCTCGTACATTTTATAATCTTGTAAATAGTTAAGTGCATAATTCCGGTTGAAGGAAATGTACAGGTACAGATATTGCTTGAGTGATTTCATGCTATCATGAAAAATTCATACGATGGATGTGTGGAATTTGATTCAAAAAATAATGTGACGCATATGCATATGATTCAGCTTACCTATGGGGTTTTCCTTTGACCCACACAGCAAGAGAAAATGAGAATTTTATCCGCAAGGGGCAATGTGAACAGTAAGAATTTGTGTGGGCAGCGTTACATAATTCTTATTCTCACTCGTGTCGTGGTGTCGTGTCCTATATAACTTTGTCACCTGTAATGGTTGCACACTGGACAACTTTCATGAAAGCAAAACTTTCTTTCTTATGTGTGCTTTCTCAAAAGAAAAGCAGCATTGAGAGTAAACACCATGCCTGCATTTCTCCCAAAGAGGATATTGTGCAATTAGCAAATGCCAACCACCACACGTGACTAATCATCATTAGAAATCTAGTTTTGGTTGCAGTTGAGTAAAAGTAGCAAAAGACTGGAGATTAAATTCAGTTCAAAAGATCGGACACTGACTGAACATAGAGAAAGTGAAAGGAGAGAGGACAAAAATCTTGAATATTTACATTCACTCTCCCACAATCTCGGCTTGTAGGCTTCATAATGATCCTTAACTCGTTGGTTTTTTCTGCAAGGTAAAATAAACAATCGTGGGATGTAGAAACGAAAATATCCCATGCATTCCAAAAACACCAGGCTTCTTTCTTTGATATATTCACTGTCTTCATGAATCATAGGATGTGGTATGTCATTCATATAGTTTTGATGCGGGCGTATAATCGTTAACCGTTCCACACATTGCGTTGTATGGTTTCTTTGGTGTCAGTTGATCGTTAAACATGAAATAGGATATAAGTTTGTTGTGGGAGTAAGCAAAGCAAACTGTTGAGTTGAGTACAATAAATGTAATATGATAATATGGAGATTGTGTAAATTACATTCGGGCTGCTTCAATTTACTAATACTAATATTCGTATAAAAAACCAAAATTGCGTTTACTTACATAATATGTCAGGTTTATGAGTACCTATTGCATAAGTCAAAATAGTATCCATTCCATTCATCTTTAGTGCTGTAATTCTAAATTCTTCCGTTTTTTCAGATTTACACTATCGTGAACAATGATATTCTTGGATATATGAATTATTTTATACGTGGCAATGGCAATCTTGCATTTAATTTGCATTCATTGATGAAGGTAAAACATTTCATACGTGGGCATATGGGATACTACCAGTTCGGGATAATGACGTTCGGGGTTTTGATTTCTTTCGAATCTAAATTTACCAGTTAGATTTTTTCAGGTTATAACCGGTTTAAGATGCTGGTTGTGTTTATTTTATACTAATTATCGGTCTGTCTCATCCCGGACCTGATTGCATAGGAAAGTAACGTTTACGGATTTCCTACCGAGCACGCTTTATGCTCTCGCTTGTTACATGCTATTCCACTTTATCTTCTTACGTCAGTAATACGTGGCTACTGATAGGTTTCCTTTTGTTCGTTTCGTGATAGAATTATTTACTCGTTTGCATACCTATTTACTAGTTAGTTAGAAGAATCATCTCCTGGTTGTGGTTGATGAATGGCCTAGCGGGCACGCAGTAATGACGGTGAGTGACGACCATATGAATTCATGTGTGCTGTGTGCGTAAATTCAATTCACCTAATTTTAAGAGACTAATTTTGTTTGCGTAAATCCTATCCAATTGTCTGTATGTACGTATAGTTATCTGTCTCATTCATTCATTTTATTTTTAGCAGGAAGATCACTGAGATACCATACCACGCCGAGTTACATATTGTTGACGACTCGAATGTGCTATAGGGATTACATAATTGAGTGGAAATAGTAGCATATCATGTCTATCTTTCAGATCTCTTTAGCAGCTTGCTGAGTTGCAAACCAGAGTGCAAAGTTCAGCCGGCACGGGCCCGTTAGATGAAAAGCGTGGAATGTTAGTGGAAGGCAGATTATTAGACAAAGTAAAAGACGCACGGGGTAGAGAGTTAATATTAATACGGAACATTATGTCTGCTTGAAATTGAGATCCAATTTCATTTCCACATTTTATAGAGCACCTAAGCAATATAAATCATTAAAAGTTGCTGATGGATAGGCTAGACTCTAAATGTGAAAGAATAAAGTGCTTTGAATAACCACTAAGAGGCTGCATTTGAATCTGGCAAAGCCAGAAAAAATCAACTGGAGCAAATTCAATGCGATTAATCAGGCTTCGTGGTGGCAGATGAACTCTATAAAATAATGATAAACGATTGTGAACGAGATGATGTTGAAGTCATTAAATTGACTTTTGATAATCGGGTTGGAATGCTCGCTATTTTTAATTATTACAAGGAAAAGAATGTGCCCGAGCGAAATGTCACACACTAATGAGTGGAGGACTTTGGAGTTGTTGAAAAAACTCGTCAAACAACAAAATGACTGGTTGATTAGAATAAATATGAATCCTGTTGCTTCTATCACTCTTCGCAGATTATTTTAATTTTTCAGCTGCTGAAAAGTAGGCAGGGACAGGGGAGTTTTGCGATAATCACTTTAAATTTTCCACACAATAAAGTAATATGACTTTCAATGTGGATGCTCGATTTTATTTTTTACAGGGAATCAGAAAAATTCTCTTATCAGCAGTCAAAAGTATGTAGTTCAGAAAGGTTAGGATTTACCATTTACATTAAAAATTTCTTATGGTGCAATTTTTCCCAGAAAATTAACAAAATGCGAATAATCGTTCGTCGACATTGAACACCTGTGCCTGAAAAACTGGAGTAGTTTTATAATCTTTGCTTCTCATCTCCGAAATCATGAGAGAAATTCATTCAAAATGTGCTTGTGTCATACTCTTCCGCAAAAGCCGCATGGAAGACATGTCCAGTCTGCATATTTTGGCCGAATCCACGAAATACTCTTTGTGTCCAATAGTCCATTTAACTTTTAATCTGATATCACATTCATAATCATTATCACACAACTTAACATACTGAAACGGCATGTGGCGCTTGCAATAATCATAAAATATAATTTGTAATATTTGTCATTCATACTCCAGGTCGTTGCTGCAGCAGTTATTTTTTATACCTTCCTCGTCTTGTCACACTCGTCATTTTTATTGAGGATCATTTATTATCAGGGTTCACCAAGAATAAATTAAGATGATCGTTAGATTTTATAAAATGAAGAGCATGAGGTACCGCAGGCAGCCACGAGAATGAACATTTCATCAAAATAACAAGAATGACATAAAATATATTGATGATCCGTCTGAAAAGATCGTGGGTCCGCTGTCCACTGCAGACAGCTAAAGCAGATGTCCAAAAGGCATCACGACCCGAGCAATATATCAAAGTCTCTGTGGACCGATGTGACTGACTGAAATCGCTTAAAAACAAAGACAGAGACTGTGTTCAAAATGATATTAAGTAAGATCATAATAAAAGAAAGTCGATGTACCGGATTAAATTCATTTCAAAGAAGAAATATGCAAATGTTGAGGCGACACAACGAGGTAGCACGCTGGTGGAGCATGAATGCAGTTCAATTTAATATTATTTAAGCTCCAATTTGCTTTATGTTGCAGGCTGACATAGCAGGACAAGAAAATATTATTTTCTCCCTACTAAAATTGATAAAATGTGATAAATTCGTAGTAATAAAATATTTCAAATTGCATGTACCATAATTTAACCGAGCAATTGATTAGTTTTCGTGTACATTTGCTGGTTTTAAACAAATTGTGAGGGTCTGTAAAATTTGTGAATAATATGCAAGTTTTCGGACCGTTTCTCGCTTTCTCCGCATTCGTGATTTCTGCAGTGATGACTAATGGAGTGATGCGATAGTGCGGCTCTATAAAGATAAAATGTAATCCACGGCACATCTGTCAACTGCTCGGCCCACTGCTTCCTTTCTTCTTTGTTCAAATTCCTTTATTCATTCGGTTGACATGTGCGTAACCTCTGCTGCTGCAACCATTTCGACTTTTTACGACACTCAAGAGTAAAAAGCAAGCGAAACCTTCAAACTTTTATGACGCATAACAATACTATTTTCTCGGAAAGCCAAAGAATAAACTACAATGACAACAAATTTGCAAGGAGACAGCTGAAAGTCAAGTACGGATATATTTTATGATTTCCTTTCTAACAAATCCGAGACATTAAGAGATGAGGTACTAAATCGGGACGGGATATATTGTCTTGTGCATTGGTGTGATTTTTATTTTCTTTGTGATGCAAAGTCATTTGATTTCGTTTGCGGCAATGTTAAAAGCTTTCCGATAAAAATAAATAATTAATTGATCACATCTAATTACATTTATAATCACACTTTTAATATCCTCGTATTATTCAAAGTATACATACATACATAATATAGAATAGCATTATAATTATAATTTACTTTTGCATAAAAATAAAATCTGGACAACAAATGGGGACCGCATTTGATCACCACGTGTCACGTCCAATTTCCAACTTGTGTCAACAAGGTATGGTTAAGACGAAATTAAAGGGAAAAATAACAGTCTCAAAAATGTCTCCAAAAAGATCAAAACAACTTTTATTCATCAAAAATTCATTCAGAAACTGATTATTACGCTATTTATCCTCAATCGAGAGATTACCATCTGTATAAGTATAAAGTAATTAATAAGAATTCCAAGCCTGTAGCTGTTTTCACTTTTTTAAAAAATAAAATGAAACTGCTTGGCTGATTTGGTGCCAATGACTGTGTCGGCACTCTTTGCATTGGAAGAGTAACAAATAGCAATGGCAATAAGTATTACCATCATAACAATAATTAGCAACCACAATATGTTTTCGACTTTGTGGCTTGAGTTGACTCGACAAAAGTTGCAGACGCCAAAACACTTTTCAACTTGCTTTTTATTTGAACAGTAAGTACCTGAGTGCCTAATACATTTTGATGGAGTCGAGGACCCCTTTCATAAGTATTTTGCATAAGTAAGTCATTTTAAAAATAAGAAAAAGTTTATTAATTAAATAAAATATGATATACTCTCAATATTGCCATTATTTATCGTTACGAAGTTAAGTTGTCGAAGTATTCAATTCGGTACGGTAAAACTCGTTGTCCGATAAGTTCAATTTACGGTGTCCCCATCTCAGCACAGTATGACACAAGCGAGATGACCTCTAATACTGACCTCTCAAATGAAAATATTCGCAAGTGAATTGAATTGAATCCCTTACGGTATCATTTCATTGGTCATTGGTAATTTCAGTTTTTATACCATTGGACACAAAAATTTCTGGAAAGGAGTAGGGATAGTTCAATGGTGATTGGCATTGACATATGCTGATCGCCTGGTCAATCTGATGATAGAGCGCATTAAATTCAAACACCTTCAAAGAATTCGAGTGTTGAGTAGTTTCTAAGAAGATACGCTAGTCATCGTAGGTCAAGTCAAAGGTTTATACCTTATTTATATAAGTGTATAATTGAAAATTGAAACCATAAAAATGAGTTTGTAAACTTATGAAGTGAGTTTCAACCGCATAAAGCTGGAAAACATTTAAGCTGCACTCTATAACAAAGGTCAAATTCTTTGTGACAAAAACAAAATAAATCAACAGCAAAATCAAAATACTAATATGTAAATTTCAAATTCCCACTTGTTATACAACAGTACAGCAGGAAAGTAATACACGAATAAGAAAAAGTCCAATTTGCCTTATCGTAGATTATTGACATTATTCTGCAGGATTGTTCGGTTGCTGACGTACATAACCTGAGCTATGCCAAGGACTTTCTCAGCCGTTGCAATGAATTTAATAAATTTTGAAATAGAAAATATTTTGTGGTTATCGAAAAAGTATGCATTACATACTAAATCTCTAGGTTAAACTTGGGCTGCACCTTCCAAAGTTGTCAATTGATGCCCTTCAATCAATCAACATTAGAATCTCATCCCTTCCGACTTAATAAGTTGACAAAGTTGTCATGATTAATATTAATAATAGTGCATTGAAGGTGTAATTCGATAGTCATGTTATTGTCTACCGCAATAACTTTCACGATGCTAGCAGAGCAAAAACAAAGTACTTTGTTTCGATACGCACCTTGGATAGAAATTCTTGGAATAATTCTAGTGAACTCAGCAAAATAACAACAAGGGAAGCATAAAAACACGATACGTTTCGTGAGAGCAAGGAGTGAAGAGTAAAGTTCGCTCACTATAATTTGCACTTTAGTTTGCTCGTCATTCGAATATTTTGATGAATTTTTTGCCTAATGACTGACGCGACAAATCAGTTGTAGAAATGCGACTAATTCGAAGTGTATTGTCCTGTCCTGATGTATGAGGAACAGATAAAAACATGGAACTAATGTTAAAAAGTATCAAAAATGTTTTTAAATACTTTACGCATCTGCATTTCAATAAATATCGCTAAATGAAATATGTAGAAACTGTGACATGGCAGAAAGTGTGACTCAGAATAGAATCAATCAACCTTGATGGGGATGAGGTGACAAGATTTCCCACGTTGGACTTTGTATTCCAAATCTATCAATATCAGTTTTCATCACGCATGATTAGCATGAACATTCCTGTTACAGTGGCGATGCAATATTCAAAACAATGTTTAAATGTCCATGTAAAAATATTGATGATGAATGTTAGTAAATAAATAAAACAAACTTTGTTCCAAAATTTTAAAAAAATGTTTCAAATGTAAGTATATGATTAGTGTCAAGTAAAATTATGTAGTTTAAAATGATGTAGATGCAACATACCATGGTCATCATTGTCACCAAGCTTTGAAGACATGACATGACTGCTTAAAAAGTTGTAATTGATTCTCATGAGACATTACATGACAGGGAAATTGGGTTCAGATGCTAATAAATCAACAAGTCATGTGCCACGATCACAACCGTCATGTGTGTGATCATAATGAATCCTGTTCGTTCCAATCATTAAATTTACATCTTGACGCCGAATGTTATTGGCGATTTTGGCGTCTTCACTCAATTGGAATATATCACGCTTTAAATCACGGCATTTCACTCGTACTGTCAGTGTCAGAACATATTCGCGTTTCAAACAGAGAGAAAGAAAAAAAGTGGTATAGAAAGGGTACTCTTCTCTCAAATGACGACAGAGGTCGAACTGTTAAAAATAACTTGGGTTTGCCTACCGTGATATGGTAATCACGAGAAGAGTTGAGAATATGTTCATGTTTTGATGAGCCGTAAACTGTCAGCGTGTGCTGATATCCACACAGCGGTAAAAAATTAATGTAGTGAGTTTAATTATTATCACTTGCATGCATAATCATGGCAATATAGGTGCATGTCAAGCAAGAATCTCATTCAGTATCTTGAACGATTTTGAAGCAGCAACATCTTTAAAGAGTTTTCCCAATAACAGTTTAAACCTTTAAAATTAGCTTCGTGTTTCAAAAATAACATCAAACTAAATACAACACTCCATTCTATAAACATACCATTGTCAGTGAACGTTGGTGTTTACCTTGTCGAAGAAAAACAATAATTTTATTGTTTGTAAGTTGTCTCGGCTTACTTTTCCCCATGTTTTGTGAGAATTGCTGCAGTTCTGAATTTTCCTCATCAGAAAATTTTCGCAGCAATAGCGATACGAACGAAAACAGTTGCACAAGCGTACCATTTGTCGAGTCTTTGTTTGAAATTGTGCTAACAAGTGAATTTCATCCGTTACTGTGTTCACAGATGGAATTCCGAGTAGTGTCTGTAGTTATGATGACCATCATGACGATGGGAAGTTTGCTCGCCCTCACAATTACAGAGAGTGACGCGAGGCCTTCAAGAACGACAGCAGTGGTGGCAGAAGGCTGGCCCGAATACATGAACCATTTCTACCGTGGAAGTGATCAACATCGCAGAGCCGCTAACGAATGTCATATTTCTGTAAGATTTCATCCTTTTTAATAATGCATTCATATATTAATTTATTTTCCAGGTAGTAAGAGTGAAAGCTAACGAGAAGATATTTGTTATTTTCAGAGCGAAGTTCGTGAACTGTGTCAGCGATGTGCAAAGGCAACAAAATCCAAATGGGCCTATCCCCTTTGCTGTGAAGAGAAACAAGACACCAGGAGATTCTGCCGAAACTTCTTGAATTTTGGCATTTCGACGAATGATTTGATTAACTCCTAATGTCTTCACTTAAACAATAAGCTTAGTTTAAGTTTCGATGCATCTCCACTATTATTGATTTGGTTAACCAAGTATCACTTCACACATACTTCATTTTATAGAGATAGAAGTTACTCTTAATATTAAGTAATTCCATCAGTCCAAAGCAATATCATGCAGCAATCATAATACAGCAATTCCGCCTACACAAATCAAATCAATGGAATTATCCAGACACTGCTGCTTCACACGTCATCATATCCCACGGAAAAATGTAACAGCCTACTTAATTTTTGGAACAGCGAAGGCTCTGATCATCCCAATGAAACCTCATGCGACCTCATCTAGGATGGAAATATGGAAGAAATATTGTAACAGTAACGATAACCAGATTCGTGAAAAACAAATCAGACGAAAAGCCGTGTTGTTGCACTATGCCCCTAAAATGTGCACTGTCTCTTTCAATATACTCTGCGACTCTGTCTACAAAGATCTCCAATGATGTCCGGAGTCCTGAAACCTTTGAACCCTAAAATTGTGTCGGCCCAGCCAAAATCTCGACTTTCACCCAAATCCACTTTGCGTTTGAAGTGTGACGATAGCAGCCTGCTTCACTGTCAGACGATGAGTCACCAAATGAATCTCGATATTTCTTATGTGCTTCATTGCGTCATCCTCATAGAAGCATTTTGGCAATCTCTAACCATCAAAGCCCTCCATTCAACACAGCAGGCTGCAAATTATCTTCAATCTTCCTTATTCGAGGTGAACTAAGCTGCAAGTAGATTATTGGTTTCCTAAGACCTTCCTTTTAACTTTTGTATCCGATGTTTGTTTACCAACTTAACCTTCCTCCTACTTCTAAAATTTTTCACTGAAAGTGAAACTTTATGATCAATCGCTAATTACGCGTCAAAGCAAAATGAAAGAAGTGACGGGGCAACTTGAGGGGCATGATTTAATAGATCTCCTTGTTTTTATTTTAGTCTGCTAATATCCTGTAAATAAATAATGATTAAGTAGGTAGTTTAATTTTAATGGCATGTGATTACATTTACGAAAGGGAAGGTAGCGGATAACAAACGGCAAAGAAACAATGATTTTGTATTTTTTCGGTTTTAGTTTCTATACTCATCGTTTTTCCTGCAGCAGTGTGGTATTTCTTAATGGTTAATGAATAATGTAACGTGAAAATGTAGTACTTAACTTAATATACGGAAAACGTATAATTTTATATTACAACACGGGTAAACCCACACAACGGCTTTGACTGGCACTTATTTTCATTTTGTTTTGTAAATAATTTATACATTATTAATTAACGTTTTCATTTTCTTGTACTTAATTTAATATATTCCCACCGACTGAAACATTCCTTACAATTACTTTACTTTAGGTATGGGGATATAATTAGCTATACGAATGAGCTGTAAAACATATTTACGATCCATTTTTTGTAAAGGAATGACGAAGGTCTTGTTTTGCCGTCTCCGCAACAGTGCGAAGTACATAATATTTTAAAACGCTAATGGCCACCGATCGCCCTAACTTATATACATAGTTATGTTATCTTAAGGAATATCCCAAGATAAGATTCGCACTTGCGTTCTAATTTCAAAAGAAAGGAAATCAACAAGTTTATTATTACCGACGATCTCTGAATCCAATGTTCATATATGGGCTAAAAGTTTAAAATTATCGTGGAAAACAAACTAACACTAAACTGTGGTGATGTCGCCATTCTCATTCTCACGTAGACATTTTTTCAGCGAAGAAACAATCTTTGAGCCATTCTAGGGACTCGTGTGTCGGAATTATTTTGTTGATCTTGAACTAGGATGAGCGAAGGAGACTGACGGGGTGAAGATAAGAGTGAAAATAACATGATAAGCTGATGGTGTAATCTACTCTCACGTTCTCTTGGAGTGGTGGCAATAAAGTCCCAGTTTTACGGAGACGGCAAATAAGTAATAAATTGAAATAGCACGTAAAGGGTGGCTCATACTACAGCTTGAGACAAGGATAGAAAAGGAGCAAAGGAGAAACTCTTTGGGTGACCCTTTGCAAAAAATGTAAAGCAGTAATTTTTAATTACTGGGCGGTCCAATTATATAGCATCGCTACAGTCACGGTCACAGTTTTCCTTTGCTTGTACCGGGTGAGCAAAAAAGTAACACTACGTTTTCTCGACATTCATAAAAAATGATACAAGGAAACGATTCATTTATTAACTAATTGGCTGATAAGATTGGAGAAAATTAATCAACTAGGTAGCCTATAAATAACTAAATATTAGTGGATGCAAAATTAAAGTAAGATTTGCTTACGTAATTAGGGCTTGATAATTATTAGGAAAGGAAATAACTTGCTGAATTCTACTCTATAACACTATCGTATAGCAAAGTAGACAGTAAGTTTAATAATTATTGCTGATCATGTCTGGTCTGACTTTCTTTTTTTGGTTTCGATGATGAAAGTGGTGAATGAAAGATAGCTACTTGTATAAACAATGCAACAACAGAGTATTATTAATCTTCAAAGTCTTCACACAAATTAACTCGAGTAGGAATTAAATGTTTAAGCAAATAGAACTTAGTGTGTTCTCCCTTCTAATTAAGAAAAATATCAAGATGAATTCTGTATTGTATTGTTGAGTGATTCTACAAGATGTCTAGGCTAGATAACTTTAATAATCCAATTTTAATAGTAGGTCAGTAGTTCATGTTGTGTAAACCTTTGACCTTTCCAATTTCATTTTTCACATCTTATGTAAAAAGTCCGTAATGAATTAAGATTTTCAGTTGTTTGTAGATTTTGTATTTATTTCATACTGAGTGTACGTAGAAGTAAGAAATCAATAATGTTTCATACTGTTAATGTGATCAATAATTAATTTGTCGCCTCAACCAAACATTAAAATACCTACACTTAATACTTTATTTTTTTGTTTGCATCAATTAATTTGTTGAAATAAAATTCACGAGTTGTTCTCATTCAGTAAATGAAAATGAAAAAATGCTGTATGGTGTTCCAAAACTTATTTACAGAAAATAAATACTTTCCTGTTTTGAGGATTTTAATTCTAAAATGTGCACACTTGAAATTGGATTAATTTTCAAATTAAATTTGTTTTGTCGAAACTTACTCTAAAAATAGTGATGAATCACTGATGATTGTGTGAGCGTTTTTGGCTTTCTGGAAACTACATTCTGCAACCGATCTCAAAATAAAGCCAATCGCGAACAAACATTCACTTGTTATTTCCATAATTTTATTATAAATGTTACATCTTTGCAATTATATAATGATAACATGATATATTAAACTTTTCATGAAACAAATTGGTAAGAATGCAAACCATGAAAGGCAAGTTAAAGTCATGAAACGGCATTAATTATTATAATTAACGATGATCACTACATTACATGAAAAAGAATTTACCGACATATCATTTGAATCCTCTACATGATAATTATAGTATCACATCACATAATTACAACTATGCATGGTTAGGGAAACGCAATAGTGCAAAATGTTATATTTAAGGTTATTCTTGCCCTCCAATCAACCTTTGTAGTCGTCAGCAAGAAAAGTGAATTAGTTAGACCCTTCCAATTCATTACGAAGCAAGTCGTTCCTTCAATTTCGAGCATTCTATTCCCGCTATAATCAATTACACCATTCAAACCCCGCCCCCAGCCACTCGTTCAAGAAGGTAAGTAATGAACAGAAAAGACGAGTTAGCGCAGCTTAGCATTAACCAAATCTCTTGGAATTAAATCAGAAAACAGTCTTTTCCCATGTCCAACTTTACAACTTTTAAACTGATTCACATTAAGTTTGCGTTCCCAATAAAGTACAACCGGATGAGAGCTCATCATGAGTAGGTACTAGTATTTTTAATCAGATAAATTCAAGTTGTGGTTCTTCATTTCTAAAGATTAGTATAGAGTTTATATGAAAAACATTCGTGGGTAACTTATAGAGCACTGGCTTTTTCACGGGCAACCAAACAACTCAGACAGTTTAGTTTTCCAGTAGTAATAAAAATATAAAAACAGAACCTGTCAGTTAATGAAGTGGTGTGGTCACTCTTAATCTCTTCTTGCATTTCACGAATTTCAGTGGTTGTTTGCTTATTTTCAATCTATTTAACTTTTAAAATTATTACACTTGACCTTATTAATATCACCCTTATAACTACCTACTGCATTATTGTTATAATAACTTACTTATATATTTAATACTACTATTTTATTTTACAAATAACTTACAAATTTTTTGAAAGAAAGCATTATTGGGCGACAGGGATTACAACTGCGAATTTAAATTTTAGTGTGGTCGATGTCAATGTGGAGAACTAGTAGGTGATTATACTCGATATAAGAATGAAACCTCATTAATGTTTAATTTCTCCTTTTTATAAAATGGTTAGTCATACCTAGTTTTTAACTGTATATGCTGCTGCTTTCAGATTATTCTATTTTACAGGACTTTTTTGTTTTGTGTTGCCACCTCTTCATTATCTAACTACATAGTAATGTTCTTGTTTTCCAAAAGAAAAAGATGTTATGAAAATATTACTCAAGAAGGCATCATCACACACATAACCGTTCCATTGAGTTAAATCGTTTTTAAGCATCCGTTGTCGACTTGCAGAATTTATTGACAACTCCAACAAATTCTTGAAAGAGCTGCCTAACGCTAAAGCAGCCATTTAATCTGCTTTTCTGGGTTTTCGGCGGCGTGGCTGAATGGAAGGATCATCACCCGAACCAACTTCTTTCCTTTTATTCGTACTATCTTCTTCCTCCTCTTCATCTTCCTGTTGAGACTCGACTTCAGAGTCTACTGGAGATTTGTCATCTTGAATTTCTTCCGTCAGGTCGTCATCAGACTATATACAAAAAATTGTTATGAATGAATTCAATCACAACAAAGTGTTAGAACAAGTAAGCATTCAAGACACCTTTGACCTTACATCTTTCTTTTTTTCTGTCTTTGGTGCCCCAGGGGTACTTGGTACAGACTTTGAAGGTGGATACACACAGTCAATGATGCACACCAGGATCTAAGATTAGATTGAATTAGGATCGGTGGTAAGTACCAATAAACCTCCAAATCAGTTGATTTCATTTATCGCTTTAAAACTCCACATAAAAACCTACCAAACCGAGAATTAAACCAAGAAGTATCGTAGCCAAACCGAAGATTACATACGCCGCCCACGCCGGTATTCCGTATTGCTCTAACATCACGTTCATCAAGTTCTATAATGAATGAAAGTAATTACAGGTAAATTAGGTATTAATACAAACTACAAACACTAAACACACTGAGATTTTGTTACAAAAATTAATAATCGAATCATGACAGTTTTTTATTGTGTATACTTACTCGAATGCTCATCGAAATTTTGTAAAATTGAGAAATAAGACTCATTTGAATCGAGGAGGGGGACTGCCATGTTGACAGCGGCTCCACTGCTTCCCATTTCTTATCTTCTACATACGACAAAAAGTCGTCTTTTGTTCGAGGTCCTTTGTATTGACGAAAAATTCCTTCTTTCACATGAAAAATTGTAGGCAGTGCTGAAATATTGTTACAAGAAATTCTAGATAGAGATCTTTTGAAGGGAAGTTTCAAAATAATATCTGGATCATGCCAGGGCTATACACATTTTTTTACAGGAGGTAGGCTACCTGTGATCATAAATCGACCACTTAGACCCGGGCTGCTAGTGATGTCAACCTGACCGACTTGAATTCCGAGGTCCCTGCTCCACGATGAAAAGTCTTCCCATACAGGCTGAAGACTTCGACAAGCTGGACACCATGGCGCAAAACTGGAAGGAACGAAAGGAAAAAGTTATAGTCATTAAATAGCATCCACCCAACCCATAGGTACCCACTATATGACTCATAAAAAAATATTTGATTGACTCACAATTCGACCATCCACTCCCCTTCCAGTATTTGACTCCAGTTATCGTCATTTACTTGAACTAAATTAGCGTCTTTCGTCGACGCATATCCTATCTGAACTAGGCTAAGTACAAGAAGTACTGAAATTCCAATGATATGACCTAGTGGTAGTGACGTAGCCATTGTCAACCTCTGACCCTGGAATGCACGCGCTCACCGTGCGTCCACTTAATTTTCTCAAATGAAATAACTCGGCACTGACACCTCACCTCAAAGTTTACCGCAGATTTTAAATGTGTAGGTGGACGTGGACTTGAAGTCAAGATATTTGCAACTTTGGCGTTCCTTCCATTCAAATTCAATGCGTCATTGTTAAGTTCGATGCCGCTTGTTGTAGTAAGTAGTTTGTTATTTGCACTTGTTGATTCGCTCAGTCACGTTTGCTTGCGACAAGGACGATATGACGAGATTTGTCGTCAATTATAGTAGTTACTTACTGTAGCAAATGTTATGAAAGAATTGAATGATGCGTTATCCAAATGCATTTATCTGAGCAGCCAAGTAAGGCGAGAGTGAATTTGACAACACATAGCAGATCAACGGATGCAAAAAGATGAAGGAATGAGCGGCTGTGAGGAGTTCTCAGTTCCGCTACATTCACAGTGCATCGGACTTGAATTTCTATGCTTCAAAAGATATGTAACAACGCAGCAAAAA
>VYYJ01000400.1:0-62689 GCA_021029165.1 Cyphoderus albinus | reverse complement strand
CTCAACAAGTAAATAGGCATTAGGCATGCTACCGAATGTTCGTGTGGGTGTACTTAATATCTTTTTACTACTTTGGGAAAATGTCAAGGCATAATTTTATTTATGTCTTGTTATCCTTTCGACCAAATATGTATGAAGTTGGCATTTACTATCAAGCTATTTAGCTAACGTATCCTTTAAAACAACAACAATCTTGTTGTCTTCAATTACAGATATCATGGAACGGTGAATTATTTATAATACAATATACAACATTTAAATTTTAACTCGCATAAACTTATATTCTCAATACATCCTTATTGCCAATACCGCAACATGATGTCTTTTCAGATGATAAATATGCCGAGTTTTCGTTACTGTTGCATTGCAAAATGATATTTATAAATAATATAACTACACAGCATTCAGTCAGCACATTTTGTTACCTTTGCTGCATTGTACATTGTATGGTTTGGGTACAAGGTGAAGACGTGAAGAGGTTAATAGTTTTAATACTAATACCATTCGCACAATAATTGTCATACGCTGAACTTTGCTTTTTCCCATCAATAGGTAGTCCTTTTTTCTTGTCCTTCACGAACGCGAATCGGCAAAGTTGAAGTTGAAAAGCACATGTCATGTCATGGCCAATTGACTAGAACAATTCTTTCTTGACTGAAGCCGAAGCCTTTTCTTATGTGTCTGATAGGTATATCTTCAAAGTTCATAATAATTACGTCAAAACATTATACTTATACAGCCGTTCAACCAAAACCTTTAAATGTCAATACCAAGTTTTCTCTTATTCGCTCTTAAGGGAATTAAACGGGTCCATCAAGTATTCAGATCATCCATAGATTATATTGATCACTCTCAAATGTGATGTGAATTGAAGAATATCCATATAAAAAGTAGAAGGTAATAGGCAGATTAATATTACCAACTGAAGCCATTTGTTTTATTGTACCTTATTGTAACTTGGTTAGTTGTGTTAGGTGGCCAAAGGGTGGAAAATAATAAAAGCTTAAAACAAATGAGCAAGCATGTCATGTCTGTTCATTGCATTGTATTCTCCAGCGGCGACATTCAATCAAGTTGATACTGCTAACCACAATAGGGCACTGAATAATTTATCATGCTTTATCACGAGCGGTTCTTCTTCATTTCACATTACCAATAATGGTATTATTGTGCCCTGGAAAAGTATTTGTATTGGCCTGTTTTATTTCAAGTTTATTTCCTTCTTTTGATCGTATTTTTTATTCTTTAAAGAGTATTACCTCATCTTGGTTAATTTTCACTTCGCAATTTCTCCCAAACTTTCATAAGCCTTCGGATAGTTACATACTATATACCATGTTGTAGTTTAATATCCAAAGTTCAATTTTTCTACTTTCAATTTTAATGTGTCGGCATGTTTCTGGTAAATGAATGTTGTGGTTGTAAATAGTTTGGGCTGTATTGCTACCGTATCCGTATGAACACCTTTTATTATTTTGTTTCTTGACGTCACTTTCTGATTACTGATTACCAAAAACATTTCCTATGTATCAAAATATGTAATCACATTTATTGCTGGTGTTTGCAATTCGGGTACGATCACTTTGCACTCTGAGTGTTTCTCTATTGTATGCAAATCTCGTCCATCCCCTTCAATTATTTTTAATTCTGATATTTGCATTATTTATGCATGCATGTATTCGTTCCGAAAATAGACATAAAAATCTACTTTGCAATGGGCAAATGATAAGAAGATATTGTATCTGTATTTTGGTAATACGAGTGGGCTTCTTATTCAGTAAGAAAGGCTTACTAACTTTAGCTTGATTTTTCTGAGTCATCCGATCTCACATTTATAACCGAACTGTATTAGTTTTTTGTATTGTCTATTTTACCATTTAAAGTAACCCGAATTGCATTTACCGTGACAAATTATCATTTCGTCATAAAAATCTACCCATTCTATTGTACAACACTTCCCTGATATAGAATATTGCAGTGGGCCAAATATGTTTTCTTGATGTCACAAAAAACCAATTTAGATTTTGTCACGCTGTTTCTCATTGATGCAATGAATTAGTCTCGCGCTGGTTTCAATAAAGCATAGCATAAATAATTTATCATTTACTCTCAAACTAAAATGCTCCGATGTATTATGTATGATTTCAATTGTAGTTTGTAGCACTAAAATATGTTTACACAAATAAAGTAGATGAGTAGGTATGAGTGTAAAAATGCATGTTGTGAATTCGGAGCGGTATCCGAATGTTTGAACAGGTTAACACACCAATTATCAGTTCATCCGTCGGTTTAATCATCGTGCATACTAAACAATTGTTTAGGATGCTCAAAGAAACTATTTACATCCTAGGTGTTAATTACAAATAGGAGTGCTGTAAAATTGTAAAAACGTGTTTTCACACCAAGAAGTAAAGTCTGCGGTTGCATCCAAGCCATTGTTTATAAGCTTGAGAATTGAGTTTTATGTATACCCTTGTTCAGTTATCTTTAATCAAATAGAGCTGGCGGAGAAATGGGCAAAATAACATGTTAACATGTTACAGGAACACGCGTTAAAACAAAAATTTCTTTACATTTCGCAGGCCAGTAAATAGTTCATTGATTTTACAATATCGATAAAACATTGCAAATCAATGCACATGTGGGACTAGTTTCCAATCGGTTTTTAATGTAAGAATTTGAGTCTTGCATGCTGGAGATGGTATTCTAAAGGAAATCTGAAGGAGGCTAGAAAGTTGAAGTCAAATTAGAGTCAAAATTCGTAAACAATTCATCCAGAGATTCATGTTCACTTATTTATGCAATCGAAGGCTATACATGACCACTCCGTAATTGGAGATTCTTCAGAATGGATGCAAAGCTTTATTTATGGCTTGAATTCAACTCTCATGGACATGCAAAACTGTTCTACATAAATAAATTGAATTTTTCAGTAATTACATCAGCCTAATCGAGAGTCATATCATACTTCATAAAGCTTTTCCAAGTTTTTCTACCAAGTCACCTCGAGAACAAATTATTTGCTTACCTACTATACACCTTCATTAGTTACTAGACATTTTCTGTCATCATATCTTGATCACGTCACCGCTCAAAACATAAAACACGCCGATTCAATCACAAGGGTAAACTCAAGGCAATTCATTCCCACATTTAACTTGTCGCTGTTTTTGCTGTTTGAGGATGCTCACTTCCAATTTAAAGTCTTCTTGTTTATGAAATCAGACATTACTCAGCACAGCATGTCACTTAGGTTCGGTTGTTATTAGTGTTCGTATCTCTCATCATTTTTATCATATCGTAGTAATAATGCTGGCCATCAAAAGGAACAACGATGACGCAAAAAATGATACAATGTATGAGTAAAGGCATAACGGATGCGAAAAATACACAATTTCATTATGTTATTGATATACCATACCTGCGCGATTATGGAGAATAAAGTAGGCACCTATTCGACATTCATGTTGCCAACAGGTGCCCAGATTTATGATTACCTATGAAATGGTTTTATGACTGCACGCCTATATTTAAACTTATGGTGTTATTGATTTTACAGAATTTTATATTCATACACTCACCTTTTGGTGACGTCATCCAATTACTAAATGATTCAAAATTAGCCATTCTCCCACCACACCACATCAACTAAATTATTTCCAGGAGTGAAAAAAAGTTAGACAACTTTGATAATTCCAAAAGTTCATATGTTCTTGCATTCGTCAATTATTATTTTTTCCATTGTTATTGCCACTAACCTGACTGATTTGATTTTGATTGACTCACTGGTTGGTTACATGTCAAAAATGTGTCTTTCTAATAGTATTGTATTATTTCTGAGCCTTCAGGTTTGTGTTTGAAATAAAGTTAAATATGAAAGCAAAAAACTGCAGATCATTTAAAATTATAATTGGAATGTGCTGTTTGGATAATATTTAAAGCGACTGTTTAAGGAACTTCGGCTATCGACTTTATGAAATTGTTGTATGAAAATGAAGATGAGCACAATTTTATTGCCCCTGTAAGGTCAACATTTTATATAGTTTCATAAGCTATGTAAGTATTTACCAATAAGGAAAGCTCATTCATTTAATTTTGTTTAACGACCAGACGACCACACGCTTGTATGCCTATATTTACTTTTATTTTAACCATTTTGTAAGAGAGGAAATATGATTACTTTATAGTAAGGCTGTGGCAGTTGTTCCTGTTCTGATTAGACACGACACGATACCGTGTTTTGATTTTATTACAAATAACAAACAAACAAAACTTTAAAATTGGATTTGAGAAAAATTGATGGTAAGGTAGAAATTCTGAAAGTATCTTGTTAATGTAGTCCAAAGAATTTATACTACCGAAAGTAAAATAAAAGATGTTAACATATTTAGAATTCCACAAAACAATGCCTTTGGGGTTGCGTCAAGGCTAATCTTATCGAGTCCTTTAAAATGTTGTTCGGTTTTCTATTGAAAAAGTACGCTGTTAGACATTTGGTCTGAATGAGTAGGTGCGGGCATGATTTAAGTTTATTTCATAGCTTTATGGCATGACATGACGCATTGAATTCTGGATTCGTCATAATAAAACCTCCTGCAATTTTCATCGAGATAGTTTATCTTTGGACAGGACGGAATTTTTTCAGTTCCACAACAAGCGCGCTAGTGCGTTCAATATTTTACATCACTCGGAACGGTGCTGCGGTTGCATTTGTTCTCCATCAAAACCTGATGACCCCGATAAACACTCCATTCCATAAAACTACATAGTCCCACATGTTTGTAAGTAGATGAAAGGAAAGCGCATATAAACATTCCAGAGATAATCTGCGGTTACGTTACACTTTTGTTTGTTGTATTTGTCTGCGTTATGTCATGTCATCTCTTCGTGTGTAAACATCATTTTTTAACAACATGGAATGGAATCAGCAGCAAGCAACTATGTTTGCCAACAACCATTCATTTCATGATCTCATTGAGATAATACATGGTCGAGTGCCGAGCAAATGTGATCAGAGGCGTCTTCTGGACTATGGATTCTGGAGCTAACATGATGTTAGTGAATGAGGCTGCGACAAAAACAGATACGACAAGAGCCAGTGAAAGGCGTTGTGCAAAAGTTTCGCAGAACGAAGATCTCCATGTACAAATACTGCGGTGTATTGCTAGCAATTTGCAACCTTGCAGCTACTGCAACGCACTAGAACCTAGTTCATTGAGTTCATTCTTCATTAGCAAAGGAAGTTCTAAAAGATTTGCAATGAAACAAATGGAATCGTTGGTAAGCACTTTAATTAGTGTGCCTACTGCAGAATGGTATTTGAATTGAAAATTGGCCATAATAAGGCTTCATCATTCTAATTACTCTTAATATAACGCATTACCGAAGTTTCTACAACATAAAAGACTGGAAGTAAATCATATTGTGTTTATGTATTGTGAATTTGACAAGAGTAAACCATTTTCGTCGAAATGACCTTCATTTCCTTAAATAAAGGAAACATCGCCTTTAGCTCGAGTTCTGCCATGTAATAATAGCCTTATCTAAACTGTATATTTTTAATGGCAATACTGACTCGGTATTCCAGTTAGACTTTAAGTAGACAGAAATGTGTTGTTTGTGTGACATTTGTGCGCGATTAAAAATGCAGAGAACAGAAGAATCCTTAACTTCTAGGAAAAGCACAGTGAGTGAAGAGTAAAATGCAAATTTCCACGCGAAGCCGTTTTATATATCAACTCTCATTTTACTTTGTTCTTTCTTCCTTTAGATTTCGCAACAAATACTATTTATAGTTTATAGACATAACCTGCTTTCGTCAAAGACGCATAATTCTGGATGTGAGTGATGTGGGTGGACGTGGACACATGACATTGACACATACACACAAAAAAACATACCTGCAATAATTAAACTGTTTACATTCACTTTTTGTCACTACTTTTGCGGCTCATAAAAAATAAGTAGGGTTTAGATTAAAATATGGTTCAAATGCCAAAATACTTAAGAATCAAATCCAGGGCTAACAATTTATCCGGCTATTTAATAATTTATAACGGCCTTTCACGCGATGAAGTACCATCTGAACTATATTAAGCTCCTACCTGGTCTCTTTAATGACTCATTCATTGTAACAAGGAACGCAAACACAAATCGCGAAATTCTATTCCACATCAGCGTAGTAAGGTTTACCGAATGACATAGTGTTTATTGACTTCCTGGATTAGTTAAAATTACGCATAAAGTGTCTAATAAAATCCTTGCTTTTTGTCATGTTTAATTTCAGACTTTTCCAAACGGTTTTGGATAAAATGGATCGTGGGATAGTAAAGTAAAGGAAATTTTCTCCGTCCGCAATTGTGCACGAGCTCGTGTTCGAGTCGAGTTCGCTAAAATTGTCTAGCCTAAAGGTAAGGATAACAAATTTTAATTCAACTTCCTGTATCGTTGTTTTATCAGTTCGTGTCTAATTAATTTTTGTGAATTTTGTTGCAACTTCTGACTAACCAGTGCCTGTAAAACCAATGAGAAAATCATGTCGTCGGAAAGCAATTCGACTTTTACAATAACCTACAACGATCCGGCTTGTATCGATGGTCTGCTGCTCCCTTTTATCCCTCATGAAGGATCATGGAATCCTATCTTCAGAGCAATACTTTACGGCCTCGCCCTTATCTACTGCTTCATGGGAGTCGCCATTGTCGCAGACGTTTTTATGGGATCAATTGAGAAGATTACCAGCAAGACTAAAAAGGTTCGAGAGATTTCACCAATGACCGAAACTTGTGACTAACGTATGTCTAAATTGCATTGATTTTTTCTTTCTTTAGTTGTACCTATCCAGAGGTGGAAAGGACAGCGACCCGGAAATTGTTGAGGTCCCACTTTGGAATGGCACCGTTGCAAATTTGACCTTGATGGCCTTGGGTTCTTCGGCTCCTGAAATACTTTTGTCATGCATTGAGATTGTTAAAAACAAATTCGAAGCCGGGGGATTGGGGCCGGGTACGATCGTGGGTAAAAATATATTCATATTTTTAACATAGATCGCGTACACCTCTTCAAACGGTGACTTTTCACCTATGTCTGTAATTTGTTGTTTAAAAGGAAGTGCTGCCTTTAATTTGTTGGTGATTTGCGCTGTGTGTGTGATGGCTATTCCAAATGGAGAAAAACGTAGGATCAATTTATTCAATGTAAGCTACAACCGATCCAGAGTTTTGTTATCACTTCAAAATTCTTCGAGCTCTCATGTTCATTTTTGGTTATCATAGGTCTTCATTGTGACAGCTACATTCAGCCTGTTCGCCTACGCTTGGTTACTCTTCATTCTTCAAGTTGTGACACCTGGAGTCGTTGACATTTGGGAGGCTTTGTTGACCTTCCTGTTCTTCCCAACACTTGTCGTGATTGCTTGGTGGGCTGACCGAGATTGGAAATGTGGGAAAAGAACACCCGCTGTAACAGATCAACAAATTGAGCTCGGATTAGGAAACGGTAGTCCCGGTGGTGAGTGTAAGTGAGGTTTTAATTTTAGTTTTTTATCTTTGCTGACCGATAAGCGTTCGTTTCCTGGAAAGCTAAACTTCGTGTGACGCTATTCTGCTGTAAGCTTGAACATCTTTTTCGTGTTCTCTTTTTAATAATCAACATATTAATTACAACTTCTTTCAAATAATCTACTACGATTTGTTGAAAGCGCGACCAACATGTTTTTTATAATTATGATGTTTTCTATGAATTCTAGTATTTGTATGTATGTAGTGCTGTCTTTCCTTTCTTACTTTCCACCACCTCACCTTCCGAATTTTTTCCACTTACGATTAGTTAGCTACATTTAACATTCTACATTCTGAGATGTACAGTGCCTATCAATTTGACATAATGTACATGTATATAATTTGACATTTTATGTCCTTTGATTGATTCACTAGTTAACGACAAACAGACGCGTTCTTCAGCACTGCTACAATCCGTTAGTCGGATTAAACAAAACATTCAACGTGCTCAATGCCGTCGGGGGAGTGCATCTTATCCCCCAGGTTTCCTCTTCATTCTAAAATCTGTATATTTCCTCCATTCACTTTTTCCTCTTGTACCACCTCACAGAAATTCACTGACATTTTCTTGCACAGATCTGTCTTTAAACTATCCGTACCTCTTCCTTTCATCTGTAATTTTCCAATAATAACGACAAAATAATTCATTTGCATATTTAGTACTGCAAAGTGTCCCGTCTTGAAGTTTTGTGTATCGTCTATTGTATTTTTAACCGGTGGGAATTTGGTTAATTGTGCACCGTTACTACCAAAATTAATCATTGATGAACTCCATAGATATCGATGTTTTATGTGTCTATACGTGCCTAATGTTTTGTCTTGAATTCTGTTTTCTGCAAAGCTGTGTTGCACCTGCACTTACAATGATACCTAGTTAATAAATGTTGATTAATGTCAAATGGCACATGTTAATAAATTGCAAATTGTAATTTAATAAGTTTAAATGCGGAATTTAAATGGAACTTTGTAATATGTAAATAGATGAGACAATGCTGGAAAAACAAAAGAAGCTGTTCAACGAAGATGGAGAAGTCAACAGGGATGCTCTGATCGAGTTTTACAAGGAGTTACGGAAATTTCCCCACTTGAGTGATACTGATGCAGCAATTCTGGCAGCTACAAAGTAAGAAATAAAATTATCAAAGGGCTCGATTTAGTAAATCAGAAAAGGATAATTACAATTTTTGGTATATTTTTCTAGACTGATTGACAGCCAACCGAAATCACGACTCTGGTATCGAATTGGAGCTGTAAGGAACCTTACTGGTAGCAGAAGAGTGCACCCGATATTGTCTGAAAAGTTGAAAATGGTAAAACAGTTATGTATTTTCACAAACCATTTTAAAGTAAGAAAGAAGTCTGAAAGTTTAAAATTGGGAGAATTTATTTTAAATTGTTTCAGGTTTATGACTACAATTAATGCGTCTCCTGATGTGCCTGATATTGGTCAAGTTGCTCCTATCTCTGACCAAACTTGCGACAAATCAATAGTGGAATTTCATGCTGCTTGTTACGCGGTCCCTGAAAACATTGGAAAGTTTAATGTCACAATTGTTCGTCACGGACGAATGGACAATACTGTTCGCGTTCGTGTTGAATCTTTTGATGGCACTGCAAAGGCTGGCTCTGACTATGTCCAAATCAATGAACAACTGGTTTTCGGTCCTTATGCCAAAGAACGCGAACTCACTGTTAAAATCATTGATGATAACCAATGGGAGCCGGATGAAGAATTTTTTCTCCGACTGTCCATTATTGACGAAGGCTATGACCGCAGAGATGTCGTTCTGGGAAGACTACCCCTTATGGAAATTGTTATTTTAAATGATGATGGTAAAATTTCATCTGAAGTCGAGTGCACTGCCGGCCAGTACAATTTAATTGATAATAATTTTTGACTAAATTTGTTTTACTAGAACCCGGTGTGTTATCTTTCAAAAAAAGAGGTTTGTTGGTCAAGGAAAGTTGTCGCTTGGCTTGCATTGATGTGGAGAGAGCGAATGGGGCAGATGGAGAAGTCTCAGTTCAATGGAAAACGGTTGATGGCAGTGCAATAATCTCCTAAAGATTTTCAGGGAGGTGAAGGAAAGTTGGAATTCAAACATGGCGAGGTAAGCAAACAATTTAATGTACAACTCTCAAGACATTTTCCTTTCCACTGATTTATCTGTAATCGTAGGTGATGTTTAAAAATTATTTTTTAGATGGTCCGGACGATCCAAATTCCTATTTGTTGACGATTTGAAACCAGAAAGAGACGAATGCTTTGAAGTGGAATTGTTCAACCCAGAAGGAGGGGCGAAATTGGGAAGGATTAGCAAGATGGCCGTGACTATTAGCAATGACGATGGTAAAGTTTCTGATTTTGCATTTAACATAGCATTAAATGTATGTATAATATGTCGTAAAGTCATTTTTAATGGACTTTATTCTGGTTTTCTGCAGAATTCAATTCAGTTGTGCAAAAGATTTTGGTTCAGACTTCTTATAACTTGAAATCAATGCAAGTTCATCACGAGACATGGAAGACGCAGATTCAGTCAGCATTGACGGTGAATGGCGGTGACGTGGAAAATGCAACATCTCTGGACTACGTCCTACATTTTCTGACATTTGGGTGGAAAGTAATATTCGCTTTGATTCCACCACCTGGGTATTTTGGAGGATGGCTTTGTTTCTTTTGCTCTTTGGCTGCTATCGGATTGTTGACCGCTGTTGTTGGCGACATTGCTTCAATCTTTGGATGTCTCATTCACTTGGACGATTATGTTACAGGTATAGAGAGAGTAATATTTTTTAATTTTCCCAGTCACTGGCTAGTTCGAGTTTTTCTAATTTTTAATTGGGTATCATCTCTGTAGCCATCACATTTGTGGCACTTGGAACATCCTTACCTGACCTATTCGCTAGCAAGGCGGCAGCCACTGCCGAAAAGGATGCTGACAACGCTGTGGGAAATGTCACCGGAAGTAACTCTGTTAACGTTTTTCTTGGTTTGGGATTGCCTTGGCTCATCGCAGCTGCCTATCACGAGTCCATTGGCTCTGTATTTAGAGTTCCTGTCGGCAGTCTGGGGTTCAGTGTTGGTGTATACACCACTACGGCATTTACTGGAATTGTTTTAATCATGTTGAGACGATTTCTACCATTCTTTGGAAATGCTGAGTTGGGAGGTCCAACCATTCCAAAATATTGTTCAGGGATATTTCTTATCCTACTATGGTTTGTGTACGTGATTCTTTCGTCGTTAAATGCATACCATTACTTTTAAGCAATCTCATTGAAACGTTTAATTGTGTAACTTCGTGTTATATGTAAACGGTGACATTTATGTATGAGTAACAAGAACTTTTTGCTTTTTACTCAAATGATTAAGTTATAATTTGTTTAACCGTTTTTATTAATCTCCTATTTACCGTTTTAATACCTTTGCAAATAATTTTTGTATAATCTTAAGGCAGTTTACTTACTTAAATTAATTACTCGTTCTAGTTCTATGTCAAAGTTTTACATGAGATTACGTGTGTACCGAAACGACTCCGGTTGAACATTACATTCCAAGAAATTACAATTTTATGCAAAGATTTTTATAACATTATAACTGTAAAGTACAGTGAGATTCTTCCGTTAGGTTTTTGGCTCAAAACTCCGAAACTATTTCGAATATTTTCATGAAACCAAAAGTGCTGAAATCATTTAGCCAAAACCTGGTGGAAGAATATTTCGATTCTCACTGTATATAATTAAAACTTAAAATGTTATTTGTTGTGTAATTGTAAACATTTCACGATACAAATAAAATGATAGATAATTACATACACTGAAGAGAATTAATTGAAACAGTGAAAATCATAATAATAATTTAATTAAGTATTTGTATTTATGTTAAAGTTATTTATATTGTCGATTATTATTACGTTACAGTTTATGAAGCTAAAATTACAAAGATTTGTCTCTGAATTGAAGAAAAGCAGATTAAACTAATTGAAGTTTTCACGTACATCCGTTGTTTTTGCTCGTATAATTTGACGGAGTCATTGGAAGTAGCCCACCAAAGCTGCGATTATGTCAAAAACGATAACGACTGGTATTGCGAATAGAAAAATGATCCACCACACCAATAAAATTTGCTGGGGAACCTCGGCTGATGTTATGAGACCTTCGATTGCCATCAAGCAGATCACTGTGATTGTTGCAATGAGTACTGCAGTCGTAAAAATGTGCATTAGATATCCTCTCAGTCTCAGACTCATTTTTGTAGCTGTTCGCCGGAAATACCGGAAAGTGGTAAAAAGAAAGGAATTCGAGGAATTCGACTTCTAATCGATAGTTTCATTGCAGCCGTTCGAACGCGTTCCAGTCCAAAATCCTACTCTACGTATCATGGCGAGGCGAGCTAAAAGAAAAACATCAAATAAATATAAATAATGAATTCGTCTAAAAAAAATTAAAGGTGCATTATTATTGCATGGGGACATATTGAGATGTTACTTTGAGAACTTCATCGAATATGAACGACGCCAGCATAAATGCGACAAAGCCATTTGCAAGGAAAAGTAATGCGCATCACTTTTGATATGGGGGAAATCCTTGCATCTCTTGAAAACATGATTTGAAAATGTGTTTTTACTGGATTTTACAAACTTTCACTTTCATGATGACATGATAAGGCATGTCATGAAAGTTAGGTTACGTTGTGTTGTGTAACAATACAAACGCAATTATTGCATTTGGATAACTTTTTACACATTAAGTTATCACACACATTACGCCAAATGATTCTGCGCTGTAAGATGTGTAACAAGTAGCTATTTAAAGGCCGGCATAACAATGAGATGCATCACACATTTGCTTGGAAGTTCGAACAGGCTTATCATCAGAACAACACAGTAAAATTATTCCACCATGAAGACACTTTTGGTAAATACGTTCGAAACTCGATTTCAGTTCGATTTGTACAAAAAAATTGAAGGGTAATGTGATACTATTCTATTTTTAACAGGTTTTACTACTTTTAACGGTGATCACTGTTGCGCTGGCAGATACCGCACAAAACAACGCCAACGAACAGAGGGATGCAAGATTTTTCGGTTTTGGCTTGGGATTTGGTAAACTCAATAAATTAATTACGATTATTGTCAATTTGCAACTAACAATCAAATTCGAAAATCTGATGTTGTAGGAGGTTATGGAGGTTATGGAGGTTACGGTGGATACCCTTACGGCTATATGAACTATGGCTATAATCCTTACGGTTATTACGGTTATGGCTATGGCAGATAATCCAATAATTGTATCACAACTTGCTTTCCTGTTTCTATTAGCCAAATTTTATTTTCAAAAATTTAATGCTACTTTGAGTATCTTCGTCGATGTAGTTTGTATTTTAAACCAACATTATATCTTACAGGCAATTAACATTGGAATTTGCAGGTAATACGATAATACTAATGTTACATCTATTAATTCTATTCTAAATAAACTCAAGTATAAAAAACAATAGTAAACGACATAATACAATTATTTAATTAACCAGTCAATTGTATAAAAACTGAGTCTCACAATCAGGAAAATAACTGACTGAAAGTTTCAAATTCGAGCGTTTCTAAAAACTAGAAAAAGTAAATAATACAATTTGGAACATTCCTAGGAGATGTCCCATCGAGCTACCGTCACATGTGATACGTCATTTTGAAGCTCTTGACGAGCTGAGTAAGAATCCGAGTTTTTATTTTTTGGCGGAAGCCAACCGTTTAGAAAAAAATCGACCCGAAGTGAAGAAAATACCAAGACTCCCCCCTTTGTATTTTTTACAAAATCAATGAAAAATTTTCATTGTTTCCTTATCCGTTTTTATTTTTTGGCGGAAGCCAACCGTTTAGAAAAAAATCGACCCGAAGTGGAAAAAATACCAAGACTCCCCCCTTTGTATTTTTTACAAAATCAAAGGATTTTTTTTTACATTTTTCTACTTGGTAACCAATTGTTTTCAAATGCAACCTAACCTAACCTTTTAAAATGAAGGAATCCTCACGAGCCTTTTCTAGTTCTACATATCTGAGGCGCTGATTTCGAAAAAAATATCAGTTTGACCCCAAGTGCTAATTCTATGGAGAACCTCAGCGATTTTCTCCAAAATTCCGGTAAAAAANTGAAGGAATCTGCGTTTTCAAATGCAACCTAACCTAACATTCTAAAATGAAGGAATCCTCATTTTCAAATGCAACCTAACCTAACATTCTAAATTGAAGGAATCCTCATTTTCAAATGCAACATAACCTAACCTTTTGAAATGAAGGAATCTGCGTTTTCAAATGCAACCTAACCTAACATTCTAAATTGAAGGAATCCTCATTTTCAACCAAGCAGGAAACAATGAAAATTTTTCATTGATTTTGGAAAAAATACAAAGGGGGGAGTCTTGGCATTTTTTTCACTTCGGGTCGATTTTTTTCTAAACGGTTGGCTTCCGCCAAAAAATAAAAAAGGATTCTTACTCAGCTCGTCAAGAGCTTCAAAATGACGTATCACATGTGACGGTAGCTCGATGGGACATCTGCTAGGAATAAGCCGTAACATGTTTTATTAATAAATTTTAATTTAATGATAATTAGGCAGAAGATTGAAATATACACAAAGTCAGGGAACGAATTATCAAATCTGTCTCGGATACTTGATCAGATGAGGATGGAAGATCAGCAATTGAAAGCTCGGCTTGCCGAGAAGCACAAAGAAATTGCTTTAAAAACTGACAATCATGAATTTCAAAAGAAAAGGATTCAAGACGAAATTGCAGCAATTCACAAGTACGAAAATAATTGATCATTGATTGATCGTTATTCAACCCATTCCAATTTCAAATCCAAGTCATGGAGTTTTTTTAACTTTTATTCTAGGAAACGTGAAGAAGCGACTTTTGAAATCAACGAATTGTCGAGAAGAGATAACGACGTAGTGAATTCAATGAGAAATATAGATCAAGAAATTAAAGTATTGAGCTCAGAAATTGTTGAATTTGTGAAGATTGTACATGAAACCATTCCGAAGTACAAAAGTAATGAGGTAAGTACAAAAGACGGATATATTTTTACACAATTACTTTTTAACTTTATTTTATTAAGCCAACACAAATAAGGTTCATCTAATTTAACTCATTGGTAGGAAACGAGTGCCTTAAAACAAATGGATCTAGTTATGGACAAGTTCGGAAATTATCCAATGTTGCCGACTACGTCTACAAATAAATGATTGTCATTTCATATTGTTTTTGTGTTTACTACATAATTTTTTTATTTTTCTATTTCGAAACTAGCCAAGTCAATTTTGTATGTAGTGCGAATTAATTAGCTTTCATACCAAATCCAATATGTAATGTTTTTTATTCATAGTATTATTACTTATTTTGTTTTTTTGCTTCCAAGTATCTTATTATTCATTACCATTGTTCACACTACACTATTTAAAATACATAAATCTGTCGTCAGATGTATATATGATTAAATCAAGAAATTGTATAATATTTGGCGTTTGGCGTCACATCTTGCTTAAGAGATGGAGCAGCAAGAACGCTTGGATTTGGTAGAGCTTCCGTTGCCTTTCACAAGGTCAACCGTTTTTTTGGTTGTAGTGTCAATAGTTATTAGATTCCTCTCTGCCTACTCGAGTTCGAAATTACGAAATAGCATGCTAAAATATTTAAATTAAGGAATGATCCGGTATTTAGAATAAAACAAACCTACTTTTACATTCAACTTGTCAATCAGCTCGTTATGTCGGGTTGCTTCAAAATTCATTTCTGTTGCAATGCCCTTCAAGCCAACGAGGTGCCGCGAGACATGATCCAAATTTGTTTCTATCTCTTCTTCCTCCGTGGTTCCTTGAATTCTGTCGTGAAAAATAACAATTTAATAATGTATTCAATGGAATTAAATAATTCTAAAGTATTTATGGGCTAATCTTTGAATAATGAATTTGTACTTTGGAAAGAATCGTTCCTGGTCGTTCCGATTGTCACCGCCACCAACCCAATTCGGATCTGAGAGTATTTTGTTTCGTACTTGCTCTCTGTTGTTTATACCCGAATCTTCCTTCTTAAACTTCAAATCCGAACTTCCCATGATTTAATGAATTTCAATTTCACATTATTAATATAATAACTCGAAATGAAAAACCGAAAGTAAAGAACATGAAAAATTCAACGAACATTTTCTCAGGGTCTTTCTGCATACACTTGAGACAAGGAATACAGCAGCACGGAATGTCATCGGCTCTCTTAATGTTTTTCAACCGTATGTCGGCCTTCTTTAATTCCATTTCCGTCTCATCCAATGTCGCATCTGTCCTATTTAATTGCTCTAAGCAATAAACACAAGGTTTTTTAAAGAGTTGTTAAAAAGTGTATTGAGACAAAGGTATTTTCAAGTAGCATTCGAGCATTTTCCAACATTTGCAAATTTCTCATTTCTTGAGATAATAATGCATCTTCGGTATTAACTATTACAAGTACCTCCTTGCTCGTATAAAGTATCTAATGTATTTATTCCAGAGTCTTTGCACTAAATAGAACAGAAATTAACATTAATGGTACTTTTAAATGTCAGTCTTAAATTCCCCCATATCCTATATTTAAAAAAACACTCACCTCGTTTACTAAAGAAAGCATTTCTCGTGTTTTGGCTACAGTCTAAATTAAAAGAACAAAATAAGATGCATTCAAAATATTTATAATGTCCATAAATGAAATTATATGAATTTGTGACACAACCTCAGAGGTAACTTTGTCGGTTTTCAGTTGAATCCTATAAAGTTCAGCTCTTGAATTGTCCTGTGGTGCTACTGCAGATTTTTGATTGTTTGATGAACTCATGATTGATGGTTTCGAATCCAAAGAGAGATAAGCCAGTTACTTAACACTTCAGACTTTAAACAATACAAAAGAGTCTTCAATGGTAATGGTAGTCACAAAAAATCGAATCAAAATCAGCCTAATCAAAAACATCAGCGTTTCTTTACTTTTTGTTAATGCATGCCGAAATAAAAAGTACTAGAATCTCCCCTGACACCTATCTAATGTAAACTAAATCCAGAAACAACAACAATAATAAATTGACATTGTAAATCGTTATCAGTCATCAAGTCATCATGTTTATTGCCTCTGCGGCTAGTCGGGTTAACGAAACCTTATAAATGTTCCAATCAATACGAATGTGCGCCACAATATAGGTAATTGTTGAGATAATAAAATTCTGAGATCCAGCTCACAAGTTGAAAGATAATCAATTTTCGCTTAATTCTATGTACTTCGGATAATTCGTAATGAGACATGGGTCTCGTCTCGACATTATTGTTAATTAACGATGTCTGTCTCAAACAGAAACAATTCGAACAATCAGTAACTCCTCAGTCAAGCAAGGTTACTTTTCGCCTTATCATTTCATAAACTAGTTGATCATCAATCGTGAAGATCTCTGTTTACACATATTTGATCAAATCTCATAGTTTAGTTCAGAATCTGAACTTCAGATAGCTCGTAGCATTTAGTTTGGGTATTGCATAGCCAGTATCAAACTAATCTCCTTCTTAAACTTATAATACCTGAATGAAATGAACGAATGTAATGTCATTGTCATGTAAAGTACTGCGTAGTAGAGCACGTAAAGCAAGATCTAAAAAACGTGTATGTAAATATAAGAAGACCAAAAGAATACAAGAACGAGTGAGAATTCCTAAGATTGCCTTAATCTTAAGCTGCTTTAATCTCTTACTCCTGCCTGCCAGTGTCAGTTAACTGCAGTCCTCGATTAGCACTCTTACCATTCACACGTTTACGTTTTTAGTTTCTCACAATTTGTCCATGTCAAATTCCACACAAATGAACTCCTACAAACTGACATATTTTAACCTTCGAGGTGTCGCAGAACCAATTCGTTTGATGTTTAAATATGCTGAAGTCCCATTCGAGGACAAGCATGCAGACTATTCAAATTGGAAGGAAGAGAAAATGAGTAAGTTTTATGAAGATCTAATACATATAATATAATATCATAAAACAACTTTTAATTATCCCTTACTTATTTTATTTTGTCTTTTAAAAAAGCTTTCAAGTGGCAACAACTTCCTTTTTTGGAGTATAACGATTTAATGTTAACGCAAACTTCAGCCATTATGGCATTTCTAGAGAAGCAGTTTAACCTAACACCTGAAGACTCCTGGGACCAGGCTCGGTGCACTGAAATAATTGGAGCTGTGAATGACCTGCGTTTAGGTAAGGGGCATTGTGAGACAAATAATCAACCAAATTCTTTGGTGACTCATTTGTGTATTAATTATTAATTTCCTCACGTTTTATTTTCTATTTCGCTGTTTAAGCTGTTAAACCCGTACTAATGGAGAAGATAAGTGGTGCCCTTGATGAAGCTGAAGATTCGAGGCAGAAACTGGTCACTTCAACCGTTGCATTGTTCCTGAAGAACATAGAAGAAATTCTGCAAGACATTCGAAAATCCAAAATTGACTGCAACAGCAATTTCATTTTGGGAGGTGACAAACCAACTGCTGCCGATTTTTGGTTGGCTCATTTCACTGATCAATGGAACACTCACCTAACCGATACAGATCTGCTCGAAAAGTTTGAATTGTTGAAGCTACAGCAAACTGCTGTCTACAGTCTTTCTGGTGTTAAAGAATGGATCGAAGAACGACCAGAAATGTTGATTTAGTTTATAAAAATTAATGATACGTCTCGAACTTCAAGGGTAAAATAAATATTGAACTATTACTTCTTTGAACTTCTATAAATTACAAAATGAAAGTTTTATGAAAATGTTGAGTACATACAACAACCGAGGATAAATGTAAATATATGTATTATGAAATAAAATTGTAACTAGTACTAAACTAAAAATGGTCTTCAATAGTTTGTTAATATAAAACTTAAAAAGAAAAATTATTTTTAGGTATGTTTGTGTTTGGTAATGTCAATGATGTGTTGGAGAACATTTTACAACAGTTATTTATATTCGAGCAAAATATTTTTATCATTTAGTGCATGGTCACACATACGTATACAAATTGAGAAATAATTTTTTTAAATGGATGTGTAGAGGAAAATTAATGGCTGAGATGGAAAGCTGACATAATTTCTTCAATCCGACCAATTATTTGCATGCCTCTGTCTTCATTATTTGAGAGTTCTTCTTGTATCTTGTCATGGAGGGTTATTACTGCTCCAAGCGATCGGTGCTCTGTCACTTGAATGACTCGATCGAAAAGTTTTCGGATTGATGGAAATGCATCATTAGAGTCACCAAATAAATTCACCGCTTCAACAAAGAGTAGGCTGAAGAACTTCTCACGTTCATTTTCCGTTGCTTGTTTTACTTCGTAGGTTTTGGAGTTCTCCAAAAGGGCTGATTTAAAGGGGTTCTGAAGGGAAAAGTCACCCGGAAGTGTGCCACCGGTAGCCAGTAAAAGAACAGATTTGCCTCGTAGTCGTTCCAATTGTTTGTTCATGTCGTTAGCTTTTGCGAGCTCTTTTTTGCCATTCCAAACTGCATCCACATTTCCAACGTACAAGATTGATTTCAACTTTGGAGATTCCAGAGCTTGAGAAAATACAGAGTTGACTCGCTCTGGTAGTTTGGAGCCGGGTACATTGAAAACCACGTCTGGGTTTAAACTGTAAATTGGACAGTTTTCCGTGTCCGCCTCCCTCAAAGCATGAGAAACCATCATGTCATTGACTGCTCCAAACTTGCTGTCGTGCGGTGAGTAAACGTAAAGACAATTGATCTTCCCCTCGTTGTTAGAGTTAATGGAAGGCATCAGTTCTGCTAGACTTTGAGTAAGGCTTGAAATGTTGGATCCCAGAAGATTTTGAACATTCTCTCCAAGACTCTGGGGATGCGAGTATAGCGATGATCCAAATGCATTACTGTTAGATGGCTTCATTTTGCTTATTGCGGCAGTCCAGTCCGTCTCTTGTACTTCCATGTTATTCAATCTTATGTTATTGAAAAGTTGTCCGTCCCTCAGTGGGAGAGATCTTTTGAAAGCTTCGTTGAAAGCTTCTAAGCACAGTTTCGCCAAGTCAGCTCCGGAGAATCCTGCAGATTTTTTGCTCATCTTCCGCAGCAATTCTTTTCTTGGCTTAACTTTCCAGATCTTCGTATGAATGGTTAAAATGCGAAATCGGCCCTCTTCATTTGGAGGAAGGAACTCCAGATGCTTGTCAAATCTGCCAGGTCGACGAAGTGCAGCGTCGATGGCTTCCAAACGATTCGTAGCTCCAATTACGAAGACTTTCCCCTTTGGCAGACTATCCATGAGACCTAACAAGGTAGTGACAATTGTGACAGATCCCTGACTCATGAACGTGTTATCACGACTTGGACACAAACCATCTAGTTCATCAAAAAACAGAACCGAAGGTTGATGCTGCTTTGCTTCCTCGAACACTGCCCGCAGATTTGCAGAACTCTGTCCAAACCATTTACTAGCCACGTCCTGTCCTTTCCGATAAATGAAATGCACGTTTCCCCCGAGTACGCCTTTAAGTTCGTTACCGATGGCTTGAGCAAGGCGTGTTTTACCTGTGCCTGTTAAAAATAATTGAAACAAAGAAATCTAATAAGCTAATTGCATTGCATAATGAACACGTTTATATTGGACATGGCCAAAGCAACATAAAAATCATAATCATCACGATCACATTTTCTCTTTACCTGGTGGTCCATAGAAGAGAATTCCCTGTAGAAGAAAAAGTTTGAATTATTCCACAAAGCAGTTAACATGACAAAAATATATTGGGGTTTCAATTTCAATCAAACCTTAGGAGGCTCGATTCCAAATCGTTTAAACTGAGAGCCACTGGACCCTTGATGTCGAAGTGGGTCAATAAGGGCCAATTTTATGTAACTAAACAGACGAATATTAAATGATACATAAATGGCAGTGATAGTCAAGAATGAGCTGAAAATTTTGTTATAAGTTAAGTTCAATGAAGTTTACTTGATCTGATTTTCAAGACCCCCGCAGCTGCTAAACAATAAGTCATTTGAGGGACCTCCATTGCCCCCGTTATTATTGTTATCTGCCATTTACAATTGTTTGATTGCAAATGTTAAGTACGCCGGTGTGGGTGAAAGAAATATGAGTAAGAGTGGAAATTCCTAAACAGGAGTGCACCGGCTAAAAAATCTGGTACAATAATTAAAAATTGTTCACCCATAATGAAAAGTTTCCCAAGTTTGCTAAAATGGTTTTTGACAATGATAACTATTGCGTCAAATAAATCGCGTTGGTGATTTATGAAGGTTGGTCGATTTTTATGCTAAATGTCGTTTCCCATGGGTTCATTTGGAAATGGATAAAATGTCGGCTACAAATGAACGTAAATGAAAGCAAAAAAGTAGGTTTGACCTTTGACACTTCGACTTTATACATTTATTTTTTTGCATCACATCTATATCAATTAAATTACAGTATATTTCTTTACACATCATTTTGGTTTTTTCCTGACCACCATCGTCGCGTATTTCCCATTTCATTTCATTATAAATGTGTAATAATAATTATTAGATGCCTTAAAAAGATGGTATAGGATTAACATTAAATTATTCGCATACCACCTCTGCAAAGAAAATCTTGTAGATTTTAGGTGTTTAGTGTCAAATTAGTAGCATTAGATAAAGATGTCTGATTTGCCTAATAGACACTTCTCAACAACAACCAGCCAACAACTGAGTTTTACCTAACGTTTTACAACTCTATTAATGTCAATTTTAAATTCTGCTTGCCAAGCTGTGCCAATATACAAACCATAAATCAAATCATTGATCAATTTTAAGGTTTTGCTAAAATTACTGATTTCAAAATCTACCATTATTGAGAAACTTGCATAAAACATGTCGCAATCGCAGTATTCTATTTATACTAATCGTAAACCTTATGTATGTTGTATTTTGCAATAGTAGTTTAGACTGCTCTACAAACAAAACGTATAACTTTTATAACAATGTGCTAGTAAAGAAAAGTTTATCTTATTTATCCAACATTTACATTAGACGTGACTAATCTATCTATCCAATATATAAACCTAAACGTTTAGTAGCATCTAATGTGATTATAAATATTTTCTTAATTATGTTTTAATGTTATACAACATTGTATATTTGTAACAATATTCAATGTTAATTACATTTAATTAGCCTATAGTTTTATGTACAGAATTGCATAGATCAGTAGGATGGATTTTCTTTATTTGCTTTCTAAGAAAGCAAACGGCCAGAAAATCTCTTAGGCCATTTGGATACTTACGCATTATATAACGTCTCTTTTAAGATAAATTGTAACAGTAATATTTTCACATTAGTATAAATATGAATATGATGTATGTTTTTATCTTATCATTTAATTAAATATGTAATTTGTACATACATGTTTAGACAAACCACAAGCAAGCAATCAATAAGTATCACTGACAAGAAATTAAGAAAGACGATTTACTTTAAAAAGTCAACGAAATATTATTTATATTTCATTCTCTATGTCCAGAGTTTGAGTTGAGTATTTATTAAAGGAAGCGAAAATGATCTACAGAAATGGAATATTCCACTTAAAAACCTCAACTTTTTAAACGCAACATTTGTCAAAAATGTTTAAAGTTTGAGTTGCAATTAAAATGGAATGACAAACGAGTCAATGATACAAAACGCAGAAATATTGAGTCAAAATTCAAAGAACGTAGTGGCTATGAAATTCAAAATTTCTTTGTATGAAGTGAAAATGGCGTTCCTAGTTAATTGTTAATAATATATAAATTGTGTGTGCGCATGCGCATGCAACATAATTAATTTACAAACGTAATTTACTTATTTGTCTTTTCTACACAAGCTGCCCTCACGCACATGCTGTAATGGCTGAGTTAATTTATTTTTATTAACGTATTAGTATTAACTTTACAAGAGTACTCAAATGAGTAAAAATAGCTGCAAAATGAGAATTTTAGTTTTGTTTGTTAGTGTAATTAGTTTATTTAGTAATAAGGGTACAGAAAGTATGCAAAAAGGAGATGCATATATTTGCTTTATCATTCTAATACTAGGATATATCGTCAAAGATTTGATTAATCAGTCAGCGTTTACTCTTAACTATTCGGTGAATTTATTGATAATCAAAAAGTCGGTGGTAGTGTTCAAGTTGCTGTTAAAGTGCAAAGTTTCAAACCACTGAATTCCTAAGTATTGGAAGAGTAGAATATTAAAGCTATAATTTACTGTTAAAATACATATATTGTATTACATTATATGTTAGATTAACAAACGTACACTTTTATTTTTTATGCTAATTGTATAATTACACACACCTACATTAACTGTATTTATAAGACTGTAGGGCAAATTCGAATTCTATATTTTCTGTAGGTCCGTTAATTTTGAAATAATGTTTGACACTGAGATATATTAAGGCAATTTTCAGTTTCGTAGGTAGTAGATTGTGTGATTTCTTGGAAAAGCAGCGCAATTAGTGGGAATTTGCAATAATTTTCGTTAAGTGTTATAAAACATCCCTTTTCTTTCATAAAACAGGCCGCATAATTTATTTTCTCATTGATTATAACTAATGTAATATTTTAAAATGGAAATTTTAAAAACATGTCAGTGTCAGGTAAGAAGGTTTGCTTTGCAGGTTTTTTTTTCAATTGGAACTGAATTTAGTATGCACAACGTTTCTTAAATATAACAAATCCCTTAATCATTGTCTCTCCAAGCTTTAATGTTTAAAGGATTAATTAAACTGTACGATTCAAAACTAAACTTTAAACTTTCATTCCAGACATTTGAAACACCGGTCCATTGTTCACATTCGTACATCAAGTTTCCCATTAAACGCTTCATTTAAATTTCACAAACAGCAATTAGGAGTAAATCATTAAAAGCAAACATTTAAAGCTCATGTGATTTTCTATTTCACTTTCATCCATTTCAATTACTTTTGTAACATTTGGTTGTGTCTGCGACTACTATTGCGATTAGCGATGAGAAATGAACGATCTTAACTTTCATTGCTACTTGAACTTTCTTTGGAAATTTCTGATAGCATAATAACTATTGAACTAAAACTTGGTCGGTTCTTTGGATTAGCGTCCCAGCACTGGATAAGGAGCTGCTGAAGTCTCTGCGGCACAGCTAGATTTTGAATTTGTGAAGAATTCCACAAGATCTCTTTCATTTCTAAAGCTTCGACTACCTTCTCATTGGATAAGTGAGACAATGGAATGGCTGCTTGGTGAACCACCTCCCACACTAAACATGCAAATGACCAAATGTCGGATTTTGTTGAATAGTCATCCTCTAAAACCGCCTCTTGAGGTAGCCATCTCACAGGAATATACTGAAAAGAATATTGTAAAGAAAAGGGCATTAAGAAATACTGAAATGTTTTGTTTTGAACCACCCATTGTTGTTCTTACTTGGTTTTTGAACTTGTGATATTCATTAGCGTAAGTGTCCCGGCAAAGACTGGGGTTGGAAACCTGAATCTTCAGCCCTGATGATATGAGGCAGTTTCTTGTGGCCAAGTCTTTGTGAACAAAGCGGTAATTTGATATATGCTCCATTCCTAGTGCCACCTGTGAAATGACTTGAAGTACTTGAGAAACTGACAAGGGAGGTGGTTTTGGAACTTTCCTTGGGTTGTCTTTTCTCGTCGCAAGGAGAAACTGCTTTAAATCACCCTATGGAAAGCAATCAAAATGTTAATTTTCGCCTAGCTCAAACACACTACCATAGCCTAATCGAAAGCTAAAATATTTTTAATTATCAATGACTTACCCAGTCACTATACTCAAGGAGCATGTAGTGTGGATCCATATCTCTGCAAAGTTTCACCAGCTTTGTGACATTCTCATGAGAAAGCTTGTAATACATGTCGATTTCACGTTTGTAATCAAATAGAGCTGACTCATCTCTGGTTTGTAATGCTTTCACCATCACCAACATCTCTCTATCGCCACTGTTCCCATTTGTGGTGCGTTTCTCTTTAACAATATTTTTTGCTTTGGCCAAAAATACTTCACCAAAATCGCCATGTCCTAAAATACGATTCAAATTATTATCAGGTATTCACCTTTAACTTGTTGACAAGGCTAAGTAAAACATCAAAGCAGATTCTAAATACCTAAAAGCATAACGAATTGGAGGTCATTTCTTGGATAGGAGATCAGTTCATATCCACTTCCACCCGACCGTTTAGAATGCTGGGACAGTACAGATTTGTGACTGGTTATGGAAGCAGTGGCAGACGCAATTTTTCCTCCAATCGAACTGTGCGTTGATTTTCCAGTTTCGCCATCACTTTTCACGCTTTCCCTACAGAAGTTAATAATAATAAATGAACCAAGTATAATTATTATTGCTCGTGTGGAGACTCATTTTCTGTGCAATTCAAGTAAAAGCAAAGGGTCATAAATGAGAGCATTACTGCCCATGTCATTCTCGGCATTTAATATAGTGTTAAGTGTTATAGAAGAGAAGTGCGCGGATGTTTTACTTACCGACAGCTTTCCGCTTTGATGTGGTGGCCATTTGGAACCAACAAGGGGGCACTTCCATTGTTTATCGGTCCAGAGTCTTTCATCTCTTCGTCGCCATTTTCCTTCTCAACTGAATGACAGAAACGAACATAAAGATTGTTCAAGATTAAAGTTACTGACATATGAATTGCGACAGTAATAAAATTCATTTATCTGAAAAATATCAGCGTTCCATTAAACTGTTGTATGCTCATTTATTAATGCGAGTCAACATGGCTCTGCTCTGTCGTATTTTCCAAGTGATTTACGATGAGACTCAAAGGACTTCCTTTTCTATTAACATCATGTTCAAAGTACGATGTATGT
The DNA here is from genome assembly GCA_021029165.1 of Cyphoderus albinus. Lineage (NCBI taxonomy): Eukaryota > Metazoa > Arthropoda > Collembola > Entomobryomorpha > Paronellidae > Cyphoderus > Cyphoderus albinus. The sequence goes on along the minus strand of VYYJ01000400.1, from coordinate 37,231 downwards.
GTACACATGTTATTTAAAATAACAATAAATAAAATAAACAAGAGACGAGATGTAGATTGTGCAGTAGTAAAATGTGGATTAGACGGCGAGTATCGAACGCCTCTGAACAAAGAATGAAAAAGGAAGTGAGTCGACTTTAGCAAAATTAAGGCATTGAGTGGGCAGTAACTTTCACCGGATCATGTAATTTCTCAAGTTTCATTTATACCTCCATAGAATCGGCCACCAATCTTAGGCATAAACCAGTCTGAAATTTTCCTTTATCCGTGCTAGCACCAAAGAACAACTGCACGAACTACGCTTTCCCATATTTTTATGGCCCATAAAACATTAGCACTTACTCCGAAGAAGCGAAGTAGAAGGAAAGGGACACCGTGGAAGCACCGTTTCTGTTATTAGCCTGTGTCAAAGCAGTACTGTACCGCTTGAATAAGTTAGCAAAAAATGTACCATAAAAAATCCTTGCCACTTTAATGCCATTGTTGCATTTTTCTTTCCATCATGTTCCTTGCTTCTTTACAAGGCCATGCACTCCTTAACTGGCGCTAGAAAAATTTGGGCCTTACATTTGTATTGAAAATGAAAATATTTTAAAAATAAAATATAACCTGAACGTGAATAGTGGATTTTATGAAAGGCCTACGTACGTTATTTCTTATTTTATCTTTTCACAGAACTTTAATAGCTCATGGGGTTTGCCTTAAAAATGCTGGCGGAGAAAGGGGAGGTAAAATGGTAGTTGTGCTATTTGCGATTTTTTCTTTAAAGAATTTTTTAATGGATGGACATAAAATACCATCCTACGTCTACCTCCACCCTGGATTCAGGAATGTTAGCAAATGTAATGTGCTTACAGTTCCTTCCTGCATACAAGAATAAAATTGCATAATGCCCTACTGTTTTCAGGCATTTGCTGAAATGATGATGTAAAATTCTTTTTCTGTATAGCCATAATCGTCATCAGTGTAAAGATAATCGCAGTTTCTAAAAAACCGTGCGAAATGAAAGGAATGTTTTGCTGGCGACTAGAACCACTTTCTCATTCCACTATTCTATGACACTTTTTTAAAATTCCAAACACAGTGAAAGTTTATGTGTTCATACTTTCTATTTAAGGGTAGGTATTTCTATTTGAGTCCGGGATACGGGATGCAACTTTAATTGTCCACCAGCTCATAAAAAGAAGAGAGATTTGGATCATTAGAATAAAATGCAAAAACTTACGTTCACTGAGATAGGCCTGCTTTCTCTTCAATTGTCTGTGTCGACACCACAGCATGAGACCAATTACCAAGAGCATGTAACCAGCTGCAACACTCAAAGTGATGGATACGGTCCTTGTCATCACTGCATCATCATCCAGAGATTCCGTGTAATATTGATCGTTAGCTGATGCGAGATTTTCATAAAAGGAAACGAACAAAACACAATGGATCGTTCCAGATGGTTATTATTACTGTTATTACTACAATGGTTATATGACCGTTATCAATAAAATGGTCCGAGTCTGCAATTCGAAATCATCCAAGGATAAATGGATTTTCTACACAAAACGATACTACTCAAGTGCAACTTCAAGTACTAAAATAGATTCATGCATGACTCATATCACGAAGATTAACTGCGGTTTATCTGTGACTATTCGCTACTGATACATAAAGGCGATTAAATGATCATATAAATCCATCTTTATGGCCGGAAATGAAACTTTTCGCTTATTTTATGTCAGCCATTATTGAGGACAAGTTTTAAAAGCATCTCATCTTTTAATGTCAATCTGACTGGAAAGCATTCCAGTCATAAATGAGTTATAAGTGCCAATCAAATCTTTATGCATGCGTTTGCTTTCACCGCATTGTACATTGTAGCTACATTCTCTGGTTAATTCCAGACCTCTTTAAAACCACAGAGAATGAAGCAGATAACAGGGTTTAATAACTTAACTAGTAATAACTCGTAGCAAATTATCACGAGTTATAACTTTTACTTAAGTAATTTTAACTGAAATTGTCGATTATTAATTACTTACATTTAACAATAAGACGTACTTCCTCCCGGATGAAGCCAGCTGCACTACCTAAGAATTAAAAATTGAACACAATGAACATTATAAACTACCAATACGACATACAGTTTAAGTCACATATTGTGAAACTATTCTTTGGTTGTATACTTATAAATAAAATTGATAATAAAAATTCACCTGCTGTGCATCCGTAACGTGCTGCGTCGTCTTTTGTGGCGTCAGAAATTAATAATGAACCATTTTCGAAAACGCGAAACCTACAGAGCAACATATAACGAACAGAATAATAACCATTTGAATTTAAAATGCAGTAACAGTAAATACATGTCGAACATGTTGGTTAACGAAAACTCAAATTCGATATGCAAAACAAACAATTCTTCTTGCAGACTGAGAGTATTTGAAAGTTACCTTTTATGGTCGAAACCATTCATGATATTGTTTTTATCCCATTGAATTGTCGGCGTGGGATCTCCATAGGCTTTACAATCAATCAGTATTGAGTTACCTTCGGAAACCTCTGTTGGATTTTTTGGAACCACGGAGAATTTTGGTGTGACTGCAGGCAAAGGAAAAAGGAAATTGTTCATGATAACTTAGAGGTACAAATTACATTTACGTTCTTTTTTAGACAAAAGAACGAATATAGCTCAAAGATAACGAGTGTGAGGGCAATACTATTCTGTTTGGAGCTCAGCATTCCTGCCCTACCTAATGCATATTTATTCTTTGAACAAAGGAAATGTATGTACTTCATTTAAATTTCTACTTAATTCTCATGCATTAAAATTACAATTATTTCTAAGTGCATTAAAATTTATTAAAAGCTTTCATCTTTCATAATCACAAGAATGCCTTAATGCTTATCGAGAGTAGGAAGCAGTCATTTCTGAGTTCACAGTTTTTTGGGTCTTTCATTTGGTCTTCTAAACGACGACCGCTTTCACTTTCATTTTACAAATTACCTTTTCGCCTACGTAAATCTAGTGAAAAATAAGTGCATTAGCGCTTTCCTCTCTCAGGACTTTCACTTCAATACCGCTTTCAGCTGGCAACATTGCCCTGCCCAATGCCTTCAGACACAGAGAATTGCCAGTTGGCTGCATGTTAGTTATGATTATTAACACTGGTGAAAGCTGAAATTATCAAGCGAACGTGATGACAAGTTCCTTCCTCTGCATCAAGAAATAAAAACTGGCGAGGCAGACAGAAGTGGATTTAATTTAATGGGAATGATCATCGCACTGATTCGGGTATGCTGAATCTCACAGCCAGAGTCACAGTGACTTTACGTTTGTCTGGTCACATAGTGAGAGCACGAAAGGAATTCCTCTCTGCGAATGTGGCCGTGGAGTTATAAATAAAATCTTGTAATCAAGAAATGAGTTTAAATAAATATAAAGTCTATACGCTTCCTCTATATTTTGTATGTGTATATTTTGTATTTGTCTATTTATATGGGCATAATTACTGGAAAGTCAACACAAACCAAGAGACTTACCACCAACGTCAACAAAAATTGTTGCGTTAATCAAGCCATCTGGGTTGGTAGCTACACACGTATAGCGTCCCTTGTCGGAGTGTTTCACCGTGTGGAAATGCAGTGTTCCGTTCACTTCCTTGATATGGGATGGCCACTCGAAAATAGACTGCCCTTCCTGCAAAGGCAAAAGCAAGAGAGGAGACACCATGAAATGATAGTAAAAGCATGAAGAACTTGCCACATGAAAAATCTAATGTAATGCTTCAAAGAACAGAAGCATCAGTTTCAGTTCCACCAGAAAAAAGTGGCATCTGCATTCATTACCATTTTCTCGAGAAGGAAATAAGTAAAAATAGCTGCATGTAGGGAATCTTGTAAATACCTTAACCCAGCGGATTTTCAAGGGTGAAGCTCCATGAGCCTTGCAATGAATTTTCGATGTTAAGCCCAACTCTAACTTACGGTCAACTGGTTTCGGCATAAACTTCAGAGTTTCTGTAAGAGACAACCAAGAAAAAGGAAAATAAATGCACTGAAAATCAGATATCCCCAACATTTCTATACTATAACTAAAGACTCGCTACAGAAAACGTTCGACCCGAGTTCTTAAATTCTCCTTTGCTTTTCAATACACTTCGACGTAGATAAAACATGCATGTATCATTCGAAATCAGGTTTTGGTAAAAGTCACAAGAATTTGACATTGCCGTAAGTAAATACAACCACTCTTTCAAGTATTCAAGTTTCATGTTGTTTGTAATTTCCCTTCCTATTACTATTTTTCCGTTATTGTAGCTTGACTTTAGCTGTTTGTCAAAAATAATTTCATTTCCTGAAACACACGTAAAAGCTCTAATTTCGATTTATTGTTTTTTCGTTCTTGAGGTACACAACTGTAAAATCATGGACAATTCTACCTGTTTACGAGCTCAATCAAAACAAGTAATATTGGCCCCTTTTATTACAATGTAAATATTGAATGCGAAACCAGCGGAAGGGAAAAGTCAACTTCATAGAAAGTGGCACACTAAAAGCACGCACTTTTTCCATTAATTTTGGTGTAAAAGTATTTCACTTTTTGGAGACGAGATGAGAAAGACATCACATCTCCTTCCTTCTTTCATCTTTTCTTCGAAGTTGGACAAGAAAGCATAATGCAATGTAATGGAAGCAGTGTACTGTGGAGTTGTGCATTTGTACTTATTTTTTTCGTGGAGAATGAAACTCCCTGATCACGTCCGCGATAACTTATTACGCCTTGTCTTTGTCTCTCGTCTTTTTCTCCCGTACAGTTTCTCATCCTTGCTCCCAGTTTCCCATCGTGTACATTACACTGTTAGTACTGCCTTAGCTAGTGAGCTTCAGTTCACACAATTCATGGTCGCTGAAGTTTTGAAAAGAATCAGAAGTCTTTGCTTGTCCTCTTCTTCTCTGCACAAAATAATAATGGGACATCCCTAAGTTTTTCATCCATAGAAAACTACACCATTTGGCTTAGGCCAAGGAAAGATTACAATCTTTAATGCAGAAATGCATCTATGATGCTCTAGCCTGCCACTATACCGTAAATCTTACAATAAAAAACCGGCTTGCAATTGAAGAAAAGTAAATGTGACATGACCATTCAATTTTAGGCTTAGACTTCATAAGTATATTACATTAGGGAGGTGTACGCGCTATAATTCAGAAAAATACGTGGCACACTATTTCATCACACTAATTTTATGCTGGTCACACCAACATAACAGGTCAACACAAAAAGACAACTACGCAAAAATGTTTGCCACGGAAAAAATACGAGAAATGACAACAAAGTTCTTTCTCTTTGGCTTTCTCCATCGCTAGAACACACAACATGATCATAATTTATTAGATTTTCTTTCGTGATTTCTTGATTTCAAATTCTTCCCTGGTGCTCTTTTCGTTTCGTCCGTTGTGATCTCTTTCTTGTTTAAAGCAGAGTTTGTTAGTCGACTCGAGAAACTTTTAATTCCTATTCTGGAAGCGTTTGACAAGAGCTGGGTTTCAAATGTCCGGCCATATTTTATCTTATCAGATCGTAAAATAAATTACACAAACGTACATTTGTCTATGAAGCCAAAAAATATTTCATTTTCCTGCAACTGTCAAGAAATATACCACCTTAAACTACCTCTTCATTTTGTCTTACGAGTTGAGACAATCGTTTGGAGCTCAAAAAAAAATTTGTATTTAATAATTATTTATACCAATTTATGAATCTCGTAAAAATAAACAACAAACTTCATATTGATGACCAGTGGTGATTATTCTCGTTGAAAATTAAACATAGTTTGAGTCTTACGTTGATTTCTGGAATTGGTGTTTTCAGAAACATTTACCACCGAGAAATAAACCATCAAAGTCAGTCTGTTATAGAACTCGAATTTTATTCCAGTGACAATTGTTTTTATGACGGTTGGATTGGTATCCATGATTTGTGGGTGGTGGTACATCTTGGTTAGGCGGTTTAGAAAGTCGAAACTCTTCCAGTAAAAATTATATAGAAGAGATAACTCAGCTAAAGATCGAGTCACTTTTTACAATTTGAGTCTCATGTGGCCATCCATCAAGGCAAAAATATAATGAACAGACACAAAATTGTCTAGAAGCTACATACATAGATGTGCACGTGCTGTTGTGTTGACTCAAGTGTGCTTTCGTTGTAAAGTCCAAAACAAATCTTACAAGGCAAACTCGTAAATAAATCGTAGCGATAGCTTAGGATTCTACATCATTCAATATTATTTACCAAAACCAATACTTTTCGTGTTCCAGACAATACTTGCCCAGAAAATCAAACAATGTTCGCTATGATGTTTTATCTACTTTAAGTGAATGTCTGGTTTCTTGTTTGATTAATTTACTACTACCATAAATGCTCCGGGTCGAACAAGGTTTATTACTGAAGGGTCTGTAGAAAGTTGTCTGATTTTATTTTTTATTCAATACTTCAAGCGTACTACCTGTCACGAAGAGCTTAGCTGGTCGGGAGTCAACAGTCATGTACCCTGGAGTCATTATTTCGCACGTGTAATCCCCAACATCTGTCAATTCCACTGGTTCAATTTTTAATGTTCCATTCTCGGGGAAAGAGACAAATCTGGAGAAAGGTTTTTGCTGGTCAGCAGCTCCGCCGTCGCCAATATTGCTTCCGCCATTGCTGCCTCCATTTCCTTCAATAAGAGAACTGCTAACAACAGGGTACAGAATCGGTCCATCCGCCTGGTCATCTTGGGTCAAGAAAATTCGAGCCTGAATGGGTACACTGTTCCTAAGCCATTGGATCTGGCTGACTGAATATGACGGCCCCCGGAACTGACACATGAAATAAGCTGTTTCCCCCTCCTTCACCACTGTGCTCGATGGGTGGCCTAAAATTTGTGGGTGGAGCTGGCAAAAGAGAGTTATTCCAAATAATTTATTTTTATTATCATTATTTTACTCTTTTATCTCAGGCGAGGGAATAGCTGGAAATGCAGTCCATATGGGATCAACTAGCCAGACAAACTTAGAAAGTGCTGCATAAAATGCACCATAGGACACATGTGGACACACAATGCATTTCCATTATTACAATTCCCCGATAGGAATTGACTTTTAGTAGGATTAGGTCGCGTGGACAAGGAAAAAATAAGCACTTTCCCCCTTATTATTATTTATCTTTTCCTTCTTATCTCGAGAGATGACGCTTCCTCACAATCACACTCACAATATTCTTTGCTATAATATTCTTTTCCATGCTATGCCATGCTCCTCTGCTAAACGCACCATTTTGATAGTGAACATTTGAATATTTACAATATGCTGAGTAAATATGTCGAGTGAGAGGGATATTAGCTGATGAATAGAAAAAAGTGGTATCTAGATGTTCGGGCTTAATCAGACAAGTGCTGTTTTTGCTTTTTTACATGGATCCCCCTTCATCTCCCCATCCTCGAACCCCGCCACGCATTTCTTTTCCCTTTGTGTACCTGTTTACATAGGTCGGGGTTGACGAGGACGGGGTTTCTCTGACAAAATCAGAGAGGAAATAATATTTGTCTGGCTGGGTGGTTGATGGTGTGATGGGAAGACACTGGAGCAACACAAACTTACTACACCTTTCTCCCACTTCCAATGTTCAGTTTTCATGCTTTGGTGTACAACGAGAGGGATGTCTACCTACCCGCATAATACAATGAAGCTAACTTGGTTTTTAGCTTTTATTCTCTTTCACCAAAACGTTGATGATGATCTGTGGGTGAATGCGTGAATGAGAGAAGTCGATCTGACTCAAGTGACTGCAGTGTCTTGTCGCCATGCAGTCTGGAAGAACGCTTACCCCTTTCGTGAGTTCAACTAAAAGTCCGAAATATGAACATGGACAGCCGTTTAAAGAAAAATATGTAGTTCAGTAAAATGTTTGGTTTAAGAGGACTCTTAAACCCCTTTTCCGAAAAGGAAGGAAGTTGAAAAGTAAGGAAATGGAGTTCTCCACTACAAACATTGTCCTTTCACTTAAGGAAGAAAAAATGTTCGTGTATTTTCAGACAAAACGGTGCATTTCTGTTAGGTTAAGAAGTGCTGCCAATGAGTACAATGTTGCACTACGGAAGCTATGGAAGAAAGGGGAATGGGATGTGTGTGCGTGTTTGTGGATAAGAATAATAGGCAAGGCCATGATGTTTAATGAAATTACCCAAGGAAGGGGCGAAAAAATCTTTTGACGACCGGGTGGGACGAGGGTTGAATGAAACAGAAAAATGCTATTTTTCAGTAGTGTGGAGCAATGACAGCTTTCCTAGCATGCACTTTGTGGGGATAGCTCGGGAGCAGTCAGCACTCCAAACACATTAGCTATAAAAATCTTCCCTGAATGCTTTTCACGTGAGTAAGTGAAGAGAAGTTATCGAAAAATGAAATGATAGCAGTGAATGACTAAATGGGGACAGAGAAAAAACATTTGAAAAAATGTGTGCACACTCTTCTTTTCGGTTTAATGTAACTCTGTCTCCTCTGTAAGTCTGTCACATGATTATTATTATTTTCACTCAGCTTTAACCTGACATACATTTTCCTGTCTTCCCTTTGAAGTTCTTAATATAAATGCAGAGGCACGTTATTTGGTTTGCAGTTGATGCTTTTGTTTTCATTAGAGAACTCGAAGAGCCAAAAATTCTTTGATATTGAGACCCTGTATCGTTTTTATTTCTTTTCTCCTTTTATAAAAAAAATTATATTAGCCTTTTTCCATACCATACATGTTTATTTATTTAAAGACGGGAGCGTTACACCCAACTGCGAGTCAGTAACAGATTTCTGTACTTATCACAGGAAGTCGTCTTATAGCATGCTACCGCTACAAGAGTTATACACACACAGTTACAGTCTTATATTATTCATGAAGAACCCACACCTTTTTACTTGTCACTTCCGTTTTATGCACAATGCACATGGTAGGTACATACCCACTACCTTTTATACGTAGCTGCTTCGTGTGTAGTAAAAGCAGGGGAAAATAAAGTCCCATAAAAACAGCGCGTGCTACTTTTGGTCCGTGGTCACCCTCTTTTATGACTAAAGATATGGAACTGAGAGATATTTCACTTTCTTATTATATTGCATTATTATATTACCCGGCTTCAATAAGTTTTGCACTCCGTGAGGCTTTTAGGCAATAATGATAATTTCTTGGATAGTATTATTATGAGAGCAAAGATGGTGATGATGATGATTATCGTAACAGTGGGAGTGCGGTAGTAACAACGGAAGTGAAAATAGCTACTCTTTACAGAAAAAGACAATGAAGCTCAACAGTCATCACCCTGCCTTTTTATAGATATAGTGTCGGCTCGACTCCCAAAAAATGTAAGAACATAAAAAATAGCAAGAATTTTTTTTCAGAACAAAGATTAATAATGAAGACAAAAAATCATGACCATTTTTATTTATATTCCATGTCCCATTTACTGTCGTTGAGGATTTGAAAAAGTTCATATTACTAAATAATAAAAACTAATGATACACAATTTTTATGTAAAAATACTCAGTGGTGTGTTCAAATGTGCCATATAATTTTCTGTGTGTCGAAGTAATAGATTCAGAGCGAGCAGCGGGGCTGCACAATTTACCAGCAATAAACTTTCACTAGGAAAATATTTCGGTTGAGAATGAAAAAGAAACTATGATTTTTACTGTTACTGTTATCATTATGGTCGGGCAATACTACAGAGAAAAGGAAACGTGATCAATAAAAGGAATGGGAAAAGCAGGAAGGAAGGCGGAAAAGAACTTTTTAAATTGGCACGGATGTTCGGCCCACAAGAGAAAGAGTTCACTTGATTTTAACGAAAATAGACAGAATGAAATAGCGGAGCGGAACTGTTCGATGGTTACGTTACGATAAACAAATTTGTGGACATTTCAATTGATCTAAAGAATGCAGTATAAAAAGCTGCAGCTGAAGTTTGGTTTATTTAACGAAACATTATTAAAGCCTTGATGATAAAATATTTAAAGATGGAAAGACAGAGGAGTTGGATGATCCAACTTGGATCAGAATGGATGTGTGTCCAAATATGTTCATTTAAAGAAAACTGGAAATTTTTGTCTTACTTACTTGAGATTACAACTAGTTGAACAGTGGCCCGAGAGACACCTTGGACATTCTCTGCAACACAAGAAAACTTCCCCGTTTGGTCAGTCTTCACGTTTGAAACGATCAATGTATTCGGCTCTCTGACACGGGCTGAAGGAAACGAGTACAACGAAAGAGTCGGTGTTTCCTCTGTCGATGGCAGCGAGGCTTCAGGAATGACTTTCCCATCGGGACCCTCCCACCACAAACTGGAGGCAAAGGCAAAGAAAAATTGTTCTTGATAACTTCTAAAGAGATACGAAGTACATTTTTAGACAAAAGAACAAAAAAGCTCAAAGATAACCAGTGTGTAGTGTGAGGACAATGTTGCTTTGAGCATTCCTACCTAATGCATATCTACCTATTCTTTTGAACAAAGGGAATGTATGTGCTTCATTTAACTTCATACTTAATTCTCATGCATTAAAATTACAAGTACACATACCTCGGCGTTGGGAGTCCCTTGGGTCTCTCGCAGAAAATTTCCACTGTACCCTTCTCTGGTACAGCCAATTTATGGCTGGGGATAATGGGAGGCGGGTCCAGGGATGTGCTGATACTCAGAGGCTCTAGATCTGCAAAAAGAAACCGTAAAAAGAGTAAAGAAGTTGAAAGGAAAAATGTTGTATTTATCAAAAGAATTAGAGCCGCCAACAAGCTCCAGACATGTCAGTTCCGGACCTGCGATTAGTCCGGAAAATCAACTCCTACAGAAAAAAAATCCTTGCTGGGTATTTTTAGTAAGCATGTTTTAGATCGCTACCTCATTATTGCACACAGACACACGAAATCCTATCAAATCTATTCCAAGGAGGAAACATGTAGGTACCTTTCCTTTCCTCGAGATTTTCTCTAGTCTTATTTTTAAGCCTGTGAACATCTTTAATTTATAACTCTGCGGTAATTGAGGAAGAAGGTACATATTTGTACCAGTACATTAAATAAATACGCCAACCGCACACGCAGCAAAGGAGACGAGAATTTTGCAGATGTTTGTACTTTCTGTGCTTTACATCAATAAATAACCTGAACTACTTAAATGCAAATGTTCGATTTACCACACATGCCTCTTTAACTGCCTCAGGATACCTCCTACGCTCCCTCCAAAGTCTAAAGTATCTTTTCCTGTTTTCTCTCTAAAGTACGGGAACTACGGAGAAAATCGATCATCTTTAATGACAAAATTCACTATTTATTACTGCAAAAGATTTTGTTTCTAAAAATACACATCTCTAGCCCAAATAACTTTCAAAGACGTTGTTTAGATTAAACTATAATTTTCTACTAAAAGTTGTATTCATGATAAATAGCCCTTTTTAAACGGCATAAATAAACAATGTAAATGCAATAAATTCACTTGTCCATCGATGCACACAAGCAAAGCAGACCATATCGTACGAGTATCAAATGAACCAATATTAAAACACTTACAGGCAATATTTAAAGTGGCGGAGAAAATCTGCGGTTCATCTTCAAGAGAGCTTATAGATGTTACGAGACACTTGAAAATTCCTTCGTCCCCTCGTCTCACCTTTGGAATTGCAAGAGTTCGGTTGGGATGCAGCACATATCTGAAAACAAAATTACATATGAACACGATAGAAAATCATTTCTCGCGAATTGTACATATACACAAATTGTATATTTCTAAATAGTCAAGACTATATTTATGTACTGAACACTAACGAAAATTCAATCCTTAAACACAACCGGTATCAGTAACTGAACTCTCGTCAGTCGTTACTCCAAGATACAGGCTGTGCTCTCAAAGGCTCAACTCAACTTCCGCACAGAAGAGAACAAACATCAAAACTCCAGACAATACATCCAATTTCTGCTCAATTTGTTCTTAATCAATCCTATCAATTTCTTGTCTTTGTCCTTTCACCCGTCCATTTCTCTCTGACGAATAACTTTTTCAAGAGATTTTTTTTTCGCTGCTAGCTATGCTCTTTCCTCCGGTTTTTTATATTAATCGGTGATAGAGAACGTGACAACAGATTTGTCTTTGCCGAGCAACATAACTCTCCAGGATAAAAAACTGAGTGGAGGAAATGACATTTTAGCGTACCCTATTACGATTCTTGTGATGAACAGAGCGAAGTCAATTTTTTATTAAGGCTTATGAACAACGAAAATGATGACAAAAGAAAATCCTCTAATCCTTTCGGGATCGAACCACTTATGTTCCGATGAAATAATCATGCAACGTCTGTCAGAGCTGTACAATACTAATCGTTAATGATGGTTGTAGTACAGACGAAGATGAAAGTTTCGGTTAGTTACAAAAGTGAAGAAGGTGACAACATTCATAGCATAACCTCATCGGATAATTCGTTGGTTGATATAAATTCTTATTTTGTGGTGTATATCAAGAGAAAATATTCGTATAAAGTTCTGCTAATGACATTGTGCATTATGGGCACATCGTAATCCGAACAACTCGTCAACAATTGAAATGTTGAAGTCATTTCTTCACCACAATTTTTGGTCGAACACAAATGGCATGCTCTCTGTTGAAAACTCTATGTGAAAGATAATGGCAAACGGCGAAATTCTTCAACTTCCGGCTGCTTGAAGTGCAAGAAGCGACTAGGGAATGTAATATCGAAAACATTCGCATTTATTAGGGTGGTGCTATAATGCGAAATATGACTGCGTCTCCTATAGGACCCATCATCAACCATTCATTTGGGGATTTGAGCGGAAACCGTGACAAATATGTCAAGTATTTTGGCAGTCGTTTGGCTAGCTTTCTCCAATTCAACTCCAAATCGTGCCTCATTTATCTCCAAAAGGACTATTTTCAAACGAAATTCCGAATGATCTGGGATAACTGAAGAAGGAAAGTCGTCTGAGTCTTTTTTTCAGCCTAGTTCTATACCAAGTTCATTTTATCGTATAAATCTTCACGAATGAGGGAAAATGCCCTCCACGCTGAATTTATTCTTTATGGAAGATCAAAACCATTGAATTATTTTGTACAAGGCTCGTTCAATGAAAAGCAGACTACCGTATAAATGGTGTTTAAAAAGCATTAGTACGTGAAATTGAACTGAAGTGATCCTTAGAATATTGAGGAGAAAGAAAAAATTGTGCTAATTTCGCCACTGATAATTAAGGTAAAGTGTCTAGTTCTAGAACCAAACAAGTTTTCTAATGACATTTACCATTTGATGAATAGGCTGCAATTTCTTACATCTATGCCAATGCCCATGAATGTTGACGAATATTTATGTTAAAAGGTTATTTGAAAGTGTAAACCATAAACTGTAAACCTGTGTAAAATGCCAATACCTTATTTTCATTTCATAAACTTTCCGACTACGGCAAGATGAATTTACTACACCCAACTATCAGTGCAATCAATATCTTACATAAGAAACACGGCTTATGCGGCCGCCTATCCAGGTTTAACCCAGAGAAAATCCGGTCTCGGTTAAAAGTTTTCAATTCTAAAATAAACCCGTCTGTTCACATCCATACCTAAACTAAACATTACATTTTACCATACTATGTAGAACTAAAACCAGTTACGAAATTCCAGCAAATTTCAGTAGTTAGTGCATTGTCTGTAAAAGGGTATTATGGCAATACGCGGTCTCGATAACCTCTAAAATCTGAAACTTGCTATAATCCATTACACTGACGTGCGTAATATATTATCACTAACACGCCGCAATCCTTCTGAAAACGGTTTTCATTGTCCATATGCTTTTAAAATTTATTGCCACATTAATCTTTCCCTCAGATCTGTTTTTCTCTATCTCAGCAAACCTTAATTTTCTGTGGAAAACATACATGAAAGTAAAGCACTAGCTAAGATATTCTCAGTACTACCACCAGAAAGAAAAAAAAACATGAGAAGATATTTATTATGAGAGTGATTTTTTTCTTAATGTTAATGCTCCGGACTGTGGAAACTAGGTCAGAACGATTTTTACGGAAAAGCATTTTCTCCGCCGTTTTCCTTTTCCTTACGCAAGCTATTCTGGAAAACCGTGTGTTTTAACCAGTTCCGAAAGATTACCATTGTCGGCCTACACCTAAATTGAGCACAGTCGTAAGAATTTTATTGTTTTGTATCTGCAACAGGTTAAGAAAATTGGTATTGTTCGTTCGATTTTAGTTGACTGTAGAAACTAATACAGTTATAGTGGAATGAATTAAAGTTTTTTACATTTGTCTAACAAAATTCATGGGTTTGGCTTTACTACCATCGGGAGCTCCATGTCAGAGTCGAATCCAGACCGGATATAGTACAAGTTACTGACCTTTCACGTCTCGCCATCATAAATTCTTGTAAGAATAAGAAAACAGTGAGGTTGCAAACAAAGCTAACAGATCAGAAAACACTCAAAGTAAAAGTTCAGCACGACTGACGAATTGGCAATTTTCAATTCAATGAGCACATTTTATTCCGTATCTGGATTTCTTACTATTAACTTTGGATATTCCATTGAGACACTTTTATACGGACCATAATGGATTCATGAATTGCAGTAAGAGCATTTTGAAAATCTGTTTCTTCCGTAGGTACAACTTATCCTTTATGTTAGCGTATACGAACAATTTTCAATTTTCAAACAAAGATTTTAGGTGTACACAAAAACCTTTTACTATTCTCTCATCCTTTTGGTGTAACGGTGCTAAACGAACAGAGAGAGTATTGTAGTAAAGGCATAAGCACTTTCTGCTTTTCCTCTCTGTATTATCGCTTTACTTTGGAAATTAAATTGGAAAAGCACTTGAAAACTTTCTTCTACCCATCAAATAAGTCTCTGGTCTTCTCGCAAAGCTAACAAGAAACAATCAAGTTGCTGAAGCACTGCTTTACCATTAAAGAGCTTCAAAGCTTTCTCGTAGTTTACTTTTTGTACCAAAATCTGAAAGTACTTTCACTCCTCTTACCTGGTGGAACTATCAGGTGGTAGTTAAAACGTTACAATACCTACGAAAATCTTTATCAACTCGTTAACTTTTCTTTTGTTCAAATCAGTTTTTGCTTACGAAAACAAACCATATTAGGCAAGAAATGTTCAAATTGACAGGATTGGATTGTTAGTAAAATGACGAGTTCATTGCAATAAAATACCGTTGACTTTAACTTTTGTAAAAAGGTTGCAAGGTTTTTGGAGCAAACAAATATCAATGTTTGAAGTTGTAGAGAAGTTTGAGGAGATTTGTTGGAGTTAGAGCTCAAAACAAGTGGTACGTACAAGTTTCTCCTGTGCCATTAAGAAGTTCAAGTGGATCATTAAGCTACCGTATATATTTAAAGGCTGTACAAGAAACTCACACTTGAAAGATTCAAAACAAATCCGCAGAGCAAGTCACATTTTTGTGATCGCGAACGAGAAAGAAATACAGAAAAGTTGCAAGTACATCATTAATATTTTGTATCCATTTTCTTTTGAAGTCAGGTGACATATCAGACACAGAGAAAAAACTACATTACGTCACAACGTCAGCTTTTGAACCCATATGCAAGAGCGAATCTCTGAAAAGGTACATTTGGTAAAAGTCTCACTCTCTGAGATCCATTAGATTTACTCTAGGCAATGCTTGCATTGGCATTGGACATCGTCCCGCCTTCCCATATCAAAGTTATTGTGAGAGCTCGAAAATCTAGGAGTATCTATGCATCCGCATCGCTGATAGATGATGGTTGCCTTAAAGCGGATCAAAGACTTTTACCTGCAATGGCAATAGGCATCTTGGCACGTTGGGTTGAATGACTGACTGCACAAGAGAATGGACGAAATATATCAAGAATCACGATTCGTGCCACGACTCGAGATGAGCTACTTCAAAGTCGAAGCTGTTTGTTACAAAATAATGACGCCAGCACTACTCCTTACAACATCATCTGAAGCAAACGCTTCACTTCATGGCATGCATATTACGGTCGACTTATACATATACTTTCTTTTCTTGCAACTCCTGCAAGTTCCAAAGCTCATACCTAAAAATTCAGAGAAGGAAAACAAAACACGTCATCCTGTCACATGATACCCCCAAACTATAACCACCCCAACCGTAAAGATCACCGATCTGATAATATCCGTGACGTACTACTGGAGAAAGCAGACGACGGACTTTCTCTTATAAATACTAAACGAGAAACCGAAAATATTCAAGGACGAGCACATTTTAACTATATTGTAAGTGTCTTGCTGTAATAGTCTGCCTTTTGTCACAAACTTGTCACTGACGTTATCGTCAACATGATCGGCCAGCGAAAATTGTATGCCTTGTTTGTAGAGCACATATATCAGACATGTTCTGCAACATATTATAATGACTGCAACTGTGTGCATAATATGTAACTAAAAAGTTGGAAGCCGTCCTCGGTGATTTGCATAGATAAAACATAAAACACGTATCCGCAGTGAGGGTGCTGACTTATTGAAGCACGTTGTAGGCATACATATTTCTCTCTAAAGAATAAAAAAGTCGTCGCGTACCGCTTCGCAGATGTAACTTCAACCATTCGAGCAAGAAAGGAATTTCTTGGAGAGGACAGTGAATGTGCATGGCTTGAATCAACGTTTATAGTCATCAGAGAAATTGTGAAAAGTAAAACCATTTTTTATTTGGGACAGTTTGCAACTATTTGGAATAATCATAGAAGATTTCTGTCACAAGATATGCGCTCTTCTGGTTCAACCAGTTTTTCATTTTTCTTTCATGTCTCAAGTCGTTCACTTCTCCTTGTGTCTGGAGAGTTGAAGCACTTTGTGAATCTCAAAAACACATCCTTTCTATTCTTCATGCATCAAGAAATAAGCGTTATGCCTGAGTAAGTGACACCGTAAAAACGTATTACGCAGGAAGAAGAAAATCGAGTACTCTTGTATTGGATGTGTGCGTTATGTAATTTTTTGGAGACAATAATCAACATGCATGGAGTGAAAGCGAGAATACATGGTTTTGCGATGTACATATATTTCACAACTCGCTGCAACGGTGGTGGAAGGGCGACCATGTGTAATGCATAATATTAACTCAAGGGCCACACACACGCCTACCAATATCATGTCAAGGCATATTTCACCATTTCACATATTTTTAATGTTGTTGCTCGGCGTGTGGAAGAAATTGCACAAGACGAAGACAGAGAAATGGGAAAGACAAAGACGCAATGGAATGCGTTTTCTTTTCTGTTTGCATGCCACACGAAAATGCCCGCAACCACAAAGGAATAATAGTACAACAATGACTTCCACACATGTGGACAGTAATAAAAGAGTTTTTCCGTTTGTTCCATTCCGGTACAGCAAGCATTCCGACAACATCAAACGTACAAGATGTTTTGTGTGCCGGGTTTTACTTTGTCATGTAATGCAAATTTGTGCATGCTTTGTATTTTTGCATAAACACAGGTTCTCAGATGTCTTTTCCCCTTCAAATTAATCTAATACCAGTACACCTTCCCAACGGACTCGACGAACAAGCTTATGGTAAGTACTCTATGTAGATTTGAAGTAAAAATAAATATAATAATCAACATTAATAAGACTTAATACAGAGAAAGAATTACGCAGTTTGTTTCTGTGTTCAATGAGAGAAAACCTGGACACGTGGCAGTTCATATTAGGAGCTAAAAACAGAACTAAAATGCCCGCAAAACATTTTGTTTTGTAGAACACATTATAAAAAAATCTAGAATAATTCTTGGTGTCTTGATTTCTGAACCGTGCTGGAAGCGACTTTGACTAACTTTTATATGGTGTGGAGAATGTGTGAGAAAATCTATAGAAAATTGCAACCCAATGAAAATGAAGTGGTTCATTAATATTCTAAAAGTGACAGGCTTGGAGAAAGCGGTTAATGTAGCTCATCTCTGGACATCTATTAATTTCCTCTATAGGAAGTCAGTGACAAGGAAGCCTGATGAAAGTTTGAAAGTGTAAAAAGGAAAAGCTCAGAAAATTTTCTGGCAGAAACACAAGATGAGTCAAGAGTTTAATTCGTTAGGATAGGCAGACATAAGACATCAGGCAACACTAAACAAGCTCATTGATTTTTCATAGGTGCATGGTCCGTACTTCATATGGTAATGATTTTACAAATTTTACATTGCCGGTTTAAACAGCCTCGATCAATATTATGTTCAACTCTGTTAAATTGCATCAAACAGGAAACTTTACATCTGGAGCGATTTGTATATTAATATGACGAAAATCAGTATTCCTATAGCATGAAACAGATACAAATAGAACAAGAAAAAGAAAAAATCGCGGTAGACTATGTACGTCCTCAAAAGGAAATTATCTGTCCTTTTACGGAACAAATAGGAACGAAATGCAGTTAAATCATGTTTATTACAGACTTTCTTAGCATACGTAAACGAACGAGTTGTTCGCTCATGGGCATACTTTTAGTATTTTGTAGACGAAATGTCTATTCCGACAATGAGAATAGCTACACAGAATAGGTATGACGTACTTCTGTCATTACTCTTATTTAGAACCATGGACTTACTCGAGAAGTAGGCAACTCGAAATTTCGTAGTAGGAAGCAAAAGCAAGTTATTGGAAAAGTGCGGAAGCTAGACTTTTCTTCTTTTCGAAAGAATCAAGCAACATCTTTCATGACATCCCGAAAGAAAGATTGTGTTATCTTCTAGCATACAGTACACATACAAAGTAGAATTCCATTCAGCTCAGGAACTAGTTTTCACAAACTCTGGGAGAACGAGAACTACTTTGCTGTGCCTAACTTTTCATTATGATATCATAGTCAGCAGCGCCAGCAATAATACAGTTATCGACATCCTCCAGAAATCCCTGAGGGAAATCAATGTCTTGTAATGAATTTCCAACTTCCAAGGAAAAGAAGAAAAATGCTTGACACGATATTTCCCCAAATTTCATCTCAAGAAAAGCAGTGTTGGTACACATGTGCTCTCTGTTCTTGTTCCCACTCCTACAAGTTGTAGACTTCGAGACACTATCGTAAAAATGAAAATTTCCTATGGACCAGAGATTAAAAGTAAAAGCTTCGGCAAATTTAAAAATGATGATTGACATTTGGAAGTAATTTTTCAGAGCATTGGAAGTAGAAACCTCTCTGGGTATTACAAGAATATGAAATAAATTCCGGTTACACGTGTGGTAAGCCAGTCAATTGAAGGTTATTGAACCAAAATCCGCGAAGTCATCAACTTCAAAACGTTATAAGTAAAAAGTTGTAAATTTTCATTCGTTTACTTTAAATCACGCTTTCCATGCTTAATTACAGTTTAAAGGTCAAATGTCAATTTGCTAATGAGGAAATTGTGTACCTTGAAGAACTGCTGAGTGGTCCATTGTCATGAAAGAACCATTGAACGACTTCAGCTTTTGATGAGTTTACGGCACAGTCGAACCTTGCTGCTTCGCCTTCCTTCACAATAATATCTTGGGGTGCAACAAGCAACCGTGGGTACTTTTCATCTAGAATAATCAGAAAAGCGCAATTAAATATAATTAAATTAAATTTTCCTCTTACTCCTGAGCGCTTTTATTATGGTATTATATAATAAGTGTACCAAATATGTACACTATTTTTCCCATTGTCACAAAATCAAATAATCAGTAGTAGATATCAAGTGTAAATTGCTTTTAGTGACTAGTAAATCTTCTTACCCAACACACTTAACACAAACTTTCCTTTCGGGGCTGCAACTCCAGCGTCATTCTTCGCCAAACATTTGTACGATCCACTGTCTATGTTGGAGATAATTCCTTTTATGTGAAGTCTTTTACCCCGGATGACCAATCTCTCGGATGTTCGTACTGGATCACCGTTTCTGAAAGAAAAGCATTTTCCCGTGACTTTAGCACGCATTTGGTCACACTGAGGAGTGATATTACAAAGACTACTACATTATGACAACAAAAAAGGACTTATTCACAACTCAACACGTAAAGGCATAAGGCAAGACTTTCCCAGAACTGGCACGCACGAGTAGAACACGAAACTTCCATCAACAGATTAAAATTAAGTAGCTAAGTGGAATCATTGTAAACAGAGACAACTCCCTTCCTCCAGCGGAAGTCTCAATTATATTTTTCATGGACAAAGCAAATGGTTTTTAGAATTTTTTCCAGATGTTAAAAATGACTCTTGCAGTGTGAGTTGATAGAATCCAAGCAAAGATAAGTCTGTGCTTTGTGACGGCATTTTTCATTTTAACAAAGACCCTTGCACCATTAGCGCTTTATATGAAATTCTTATTCGTTCGATACATTGCTTTTAAGGTTTTTGCAGGCTCCTGCTTTTATTATTGCTGGTGTAAACCTCAGTAGAACGAAACCGAATTGCACACAGGTACATTAGGCTAGATCTGTATACTTACTTTAAAACCTAAGAATGTCTTCAAATCTTTTGATTATGGAAGTAGACGTTATTAAATAGATATATGAAGATGATGCCAAAATGAGATATTTTTTATATGTGAACCTTCATATTTCAATCTTACGACATTAGCACTTTTAAAATTACATTATGTGGAAATAGAACTGAGTTTATATAAAATAAACTGAGAAGAAATTTTAATTTCTACTGTTTGCATTTTACTACCACTCGACGATTGAGAAAAGAAAATTTTATATAGAAAGAACACATTATAAGGAAACAAGAATTCTGAAAAGAAAGGTTTGATGGATAGAAGTGAAAGTGAAATTTAGAGTAAAGTGATGGAATAAGTATAAAAGCAATTTGGACGGCATTGTACATTGTTGACTTACCGAAACCATTCAAAATGGATTTCGCTTGTTCCTTCAACACGGCATCTTAAAATGACTTCTATTCCTGGCTTGATGTCTGCAGCATTTTCCGGTACCCCTAAATGAACGGTTGTGGCTGGGCTTATCCCTGCAAAAACAAATTACAAAATTCACAAATTATTGTTCCTAAATCGAGGCTGATTTGCAATAAATTTCTATTTTCTTATTTATTAAACAAAGAATTTTAAGGTACTTCGAAATAAAGAAAACTTTCGTACGTACAACAATCTATTACTTTTATACAAAATATTGTAAAGCTTGCGCATGTTTAAAATTACATTACAAACATAAAATAGAATTTCCTAAAGGTCATCGGGTCAAACAATTTGATAGTATTCATATCCAGGATATTGTAATAGTATACAGTGTGCCTTATTTATAAAATTTATATTGAACAGTGAAGGCAGTGTTTTGCTACATCCGATAATTCCATTTTCTACATCATCAAGATCCAATGATTGCGTTTCACTTTCGCATCGTCGTGTTATCCTTTGGATTTAGGTGAAGGGTTTAAGGAATAAAAGAAAGTCTTTATTTTGACAGTATCGTTCAAGAGATGTGAGAGAAAACACAGAACACAATTACGGAAGCTTAGATGTATCTTTTTGCATCTCGGCTTTTTTTAGATTTTATTTTATTGAATAAACTGGAGAAAATGTGCTTTCTTGTTTTCTCTTTTATGTCGTATAGATCTTGTGCATTTAAAGTCACAATTTTGTATCGCCGAATTTTTTATTCTGTACACATTCAACATTTTCAAAGATGACTTACATCGCACATTATTTAGTCGATGATCATACAATAGGTAAGTATCATTCAGTTTTGAACACAAGGTTATAAAAAATCATACGATATAAATATAAATAAGCACAGTTTTAAACTAATCGCATCCCTCAGTTTTACAAATGTCACAGGCAGAGGCAGCAGATGTTTACTAGTAAGCAGTATAAGAACTGCCCACGTATTTGTCCTATAGTTTCCGATTCGCATAGTTAAGTAGAGACATACATTTTCTAGCAGTAGTGACTATTGACGTAAGTGCGGTTCGAAAATCATTTGTTACTGTCAACTACGAAGAGCAGAAACTTGCAGCGTATCCCATTTTCTTCTTTCCCAATCACCCAATCGCTTTCTCTTTTGCCCAAGATGCATTGCAGCATCTCTCATTATCGTTATTCTATCTTTAGTCTGTATTTAAGAAGGAAAATGCAATTTCTGCTACAAGTTCCCGTACAACGGAAAGTATTACGAAGCAAAAAGTGAATCCCGCTGACTCATTTTGCTGTACTTTTGTCTTTTCTGGTGAGCTTCGATTGCACTCCCTGATTTATTATTTGCCAGGACGGATGGAGATCTCGTTATTCTACATTGTTATATATTCGCATGTTTGCTATATAAATAAAGCGAAACAACGAAAGATTCGTATCTTCGTCTCGTTTATTCCACGTTTGGTAATGCTAGGAAAAGTACGAAACTGGGTCAAATCAATTGAAAGGACAGATTTGGAGTAGGATATCCTTCCCAGCAAACAATTTATTGTTTCTTGTCCTTGTGTTATTCATTATTGAATTTTTGTTTTTCTCTTGCCTTCATCATTATTTACATTCTTAAGTGTTTCGATTCAACGCTATAAGATGAAAAGCAAATTTTAAGCAATAACGAAAACTGTCTGCAATAAGAAGAATAATGAAAATCGACCGAGTCTGTCTGCTGCGCATTTATTCCATAAGTACGATGAATCTTTCAAAATTCAGGTTCATCCTTTTCAAGGATGGTATATTTTATACCACGCATACTTAAGTATTCACTCGTTTGCCAGAGAAAAGTCAGTTGTAACAAAAAAAGGAAATGGGATGCCATGCTGAATATCATAATCACACGTACTGAATACAAATGCACATTTCCATTCGACCACACGTCTAGGTCTATCTATGCATCATCCAGAATCCAGACTGCCAACATCTATTCTCTTTTTCCTTTCATCAAAAGCCAAATCTTACCCTTCCCTCTATTTTCGTTACGAGTGCTGGATGCTCGACAGAGATACGCACATGTGGGAAAAAAAGAAATTCATCCATTTTGTGTACCTTTCCTTTCATATACCATAACTAAGCTTAGGTTTTTTGCCAGCCCGCATGAAAGTTGTATTAAAGAGGAAGTGGAAATGATTCAAAACGAAACAACATCTAACATATTCAATGTTCTTCGTAGTTCATTACTTCCTACTTCCTTGCTTATTTCACTGACGCGAATTGAAAGAGAACAAAAGGAAGCACACACTTCGCTTTCACTTACTCCTCTGAACTGAGCTAAGCAGAATTGTGGTGAGATACGTAGATACATAACCTTGTTTTGCAATAATATGTGAAATTATTATTTCATGCTATAAACTAGGGGATGTATTTGATGCTGTTGATAAGCTGTAGAAGAAAGTGTTTATTTTGTTTTAAAAAAACTCTAGATGCATACAGCGGGCATCATGAAAGAAAGCGTATTTTTTGTCGGTTAAAACTACACTTGTCTTGCCTCTTTTTTGCGGATATGGTGAAAGTGTTGAGTTGAGAAAGTGAGTGAGTGACGTGTGTTGCCGTTAGACCAGCAGCGGCCCCACATGAGGGAGTGCACATAGGTATTTCATAAATTATTAATTCGTACATAGTGAAATGGCGGAAGGAAGGTGGAAATGGTATGCATAAGTAGTTATTCATACCAAAAGCTATTCCAGCAAAATAAGTAATTCTACCACCGCCACTGAAACAACTGCACTATGCAAACACCTTCATTGCGTATGCAGAAAGTGTCCTACGTGGAACGACACTCTTGCTTCTTTTCTAGTTGAGTAAATAGAACTTTCCTTACAGGGGACTAGATGAGATGAGAAGATAAAATTATTATTACTCAGTGTTGTTGCTGAAAAGCTTTGTGAGGCTTGATGAAGTTTTCTATGTAGTGTTAATTAACAAACTCTATTGAAACAACCACCAAGAAAAGTTGGAGAAAGCTTTCGCTCAAATGATTTGTCAGTAATCTTGAGTTTAAGAACCGGAGTAAGATAATGCAAACAACCGACAAATCTGCATGCAGCGCCGAAATAAAAAACTTACATTTTAAACTGAAATAACAGTGGCATTAAATTCTGAAAAATATTTTGCAAATTCATAAATTCATATCGTATTTATAACAAACACTTATCAACTAGACCACAATATGATTCAAGTAGAGTTTACTATTTTAGACTTGATTTGAGTTAATCATGCCAAAATGTAACAGCAAGTAACAGCAAGTATTGCTGTTACAGGAAGTACTAAAAATATGATGTATGTACCTTAGATTTATTCTCAAAAGTCAGCTTTCTTTACCCACAACTAAAAATCACTAATTTACATAAGCGTCAACTGCGTAACGTATGAATATGAATACGAATGATTACATTATGCATTTTATGTTCCTTCTCTCAGGTTATGACGTGAGATTGTAATAAAAGAGACGTAAAAATTGAGAACTCCATCAAACTTGTACATGTTCAATTTCGAAGGATTTTATTCTAATACCATACATATGTAGTATTTTCTTGAGAGTGATTCTTACTTCATTTTTCTATCTCATGTGACTAGACGAGATGATATAACTACCGCTTCTCGTTTCTTTAGACAGGAAAAAATTCCATGAGTTGCAGTGAAAATGTGTGGTAAGCAGAATTCTTGCAAAACGCTAAAGCACACGAAATTATCTCAGAAAAGTTGACTTTGACTTCGAGTTTCGGTGCACGAGAAATTCTCCATCCACACATACTGCATTATGATGGAGAATAATGTGAAAATAAAAAAGGAGCTATTGACGTAAAATGTCGTTGGGGAAGAAAGAGGGTACTTGGAACGCATGAATTGCTGTAATGGATGAAACTTCCGCGTATGAAAAGCTCATATTTTAGTATTTCGAGTCTTCTTCCAAATTGTTCTTGTGAGCATGGAAGTAAATGGAAGGTTGGAAGTAACGGTGTAATGCCATGCGTTCATAAATGGACGAAGACGAAGTGGTGCCTGTGGGTGCGAGTGCAGAAGCAGGAAATACCCTAGTCCGAGAGAGTGGCAGAAAATGCGATATTAATGTGATTCGATTGAGATGGAAATTGAGAATTTTACTAGTAATTTCGTGTAGATCATTCGAACACATAATTTTCATTTATTCTTTGAATGAAGGAATAAATGTTCATAAAATTGAGTGCATTGAGTGGACACGGAAGCCTAATAGGTCGGAAAATTGCCAGTAACTTGACTCAATATTCAATTTTATAAAGTCCTACTTAGCAATAGCAATGATGATCTGAACCACGGAACCAGATCCTGCTTTTTAAGCCAAAAATATTTTTGCACAAAATCAAGTCGGAAAGGCGATGGTGGCGAACAGTGTCAGAGATATGAAGACTCGATGGAAAGCAGTATAGAAATTGGAGGTAGATATTCAGACACCAGACCCCATTTCTGGAGCAATAAGAGAAATAAGATTCACCTCGAATTGAGGTTAAGTAATTATCTGTTTCTCCTTTCCGTGCCTATAACAATTTCTGAAACCGTCTCCACCATAGACAAAACTGCTTTCTGCAGATTCGTTTCAGGGATGAGTCAATGCGTGAATCTGAGTACAAAAGAAATGTAATCAAACACAAACTTCATCTTTGTAGTATCACAGAAAATACGTACGTTGGGTTCATTTTCTGTTGAAAGTCATCAACAACAGTCTACTTCGAGTCTACAACTTGTGTATGTAACATGTTTATGTCACAAGTCACAATACACACACATCGGGTATCGACAATCTCGATTTGGTTTTTTTTCGTCATCATGCTATCTCATCTCTACCCGGCCTGGATATAACATAATAGTAATAAAAATAACAGTAAAAGTCCGTGCGACTGTGGAAGCAATGACTCCTTAGGGATAATGATGAGCATCTTCTTTCATCTATATTTTATTTAAAATATATGCATAACGTGGGTGTTGTTGTGTACTTACAGCGCTTGATTTTTAGTGTGTACATAAGATAACATCTAAAAAAGTATTTTATCTTTCGGTAAGCAGAAATACGAACACTTGGTACAGATGCAGACGTAGTATAAATAGACCCAAATCTTTTCTTCTTTACATCAAATAATAATCCTGAAAATGGAAGAAAAGACGCGGTCCTGAATAGAAAGAGAGTAACGATTTGGCTTTTTCGATTATGTTTATTATAAGCAGTTACAGCATAAAGTAAGCTTATCTGAGGCTTTTTAAATGCATTTTGGTAGTCCATTTATTCACAACTTTTTCATTGTTCAGTTTGGTTACATCATTCAATCACAAATGTATGGCGTAGCAGCATAGAAAAGTAAATTATGAACCTTGCTAAGGCTAGTATCATTTCAGTATATGAATTATTATTGTCTAAAACATGTTTTAAAATATAATCGGAGTTTCTTTTTAAAATTATGTTACTACTTTTGCTTATCTTGAGAACAAATATAAAGAAACAGACAAACTAACAAAATATAAATCTCATGTGTTGGCAACTCTGAATCTAATCTGAACTGAAAAGCAGTTTGCTCATAATTTAATTTACACTTTGTCATTGTAAATAAAGTAAGACGGCCATTGTTTGTTGCTTTGTTAGCACACATTTTAAGTCCAACTCATCTTATTTCAAAGTATCAGAATATCAACAGATAAGTGGC
This sequence comes from Cyphoderus albinus, assembly GCA_021029165.1. Classification (NCBI taxonomy): domain Eukaryota; kingdom Metazoa; phylum Arthropoda; class Collembola; order Entomobryomorpha; family Paronellidae; genus Cyphoderus; species Cyphoderus albinus. Next base: position 10,600 of record VYYJ01000400.1, on the reverse strand, counting down.
GAATGGCAGCTGTTGCAAAATATTTAGGTCTGATTGAAACTATATTATTATTATTATATTGTCTGCAGCGTTGTCTTTATAATATCCATTACGTCAAAGTCGGTTACATCTCATTATGTGAGATCGTACAACCCAAGTAACAATTTTGTGTCTAAATAGGGCTGGAATAACGTGAGGCAATTGAGATTTTATGCGGTAGCGAATCTCATTCAGAAAACTTAAATTGTGGCGAGTGAGGATGTATTCGTACACGTTTAATTCCCAAAGGACGAAATCGTTTATAAAAAGAAAGATAATACGGGATAAGTAAGAATGAATCCGAATAGAATGATCCTGCAAGCGTTTTTATCAACGAACGCGATAGAATAAAAAAAGCAACAACACCCGCTTCGAATATGGGTATCGAAGTTGGAAGCTGTGTCTAACTAAAGCCAAAAGTGTGCTGGACTGTCAAAGAAAACAGAAAATGTTTACGTATGCAAACTGTTTTTTTAAAGCGCGGTTGCATTAAATCCAACTGTAGTAGTTGTGGTGGTGGGCGGGATAAATAGATGCTTACTCTTTCATTTTATGTTCCTTCTTCGTTCGAAGAAATCCTACGAGGTAAATTTTTATTTGTATGCAATGGTAAGGCATGGTTCGCTGTGCTGGTTATTATGCATGAGCTGGGCTTATGCACTCATCCCTTCATAAACTATTATTGAGATGAAGTGCTTTCGCTTAAACAACAATCTTCGTTTTAGAACTCTGAGTCTGCAAGTAGAGAGATGTACTCTGGAGGCAGACGAAACACGAGGAGATGCAATGAAAAGGGTGCACGCAAGAATTCAGACGAATAAAAATAAAGACGGACTGAGACAGAATAAATAAATACCTACATAGTTGCAATTTACTGCGTTTTTGTTGTATAATGCAAGGAGCCAGGTTTACGTTCATGATGTACTTACTTCTGAGGCTACATGGGAGCAATTTATGGAGAATTTTGATACGTTTATATGATAAGATGGGAAAGTAACGTTTCCCGTTATGGTTATGCATTTTCGTCGAGAGCTGAAAATGGGCCTACATTAGCCACCTAAGCATGCTTCTTTACGATTTTGAAGAGTGCAATTTCCTTACTTTGCTGCTGGAACATATCTTGGTGGAAACCTACTACTGGTTGCATAAGACATCTTTCAACAAATCACCAGCTAAGCCAAAACAGACAAAGCGTATCGTCATCGTCGTTTCAGCTTCCTCAGTAAAATCATAAAAAGGTAGAGTACGCGTTCAATGAACTGGTGGCGGTGGATGGAAAGACAGAGACGAAATGGAAGCACTTCATTTATAGCCTTTTTGATGGTAAATTCAACTGCTTCTAATTTACTTGCGCTGTCCTCAAACTCTGGATTACATTTATAACGCAGGATCTGCAAAGTTTATTTCTAAACTGCAGCCCCGTTCATGTGGTACATAGAAGCGCAATGAGTATCCACCAAAGTAAGAAAATTAAACTTAGGAAATGTCAACAGTGGGTGGAATGTATAAAATTGAGAGATGTTAATCAGTGATTATGATGAAAATTCGGAGAAAGTGTGGAAGAGTGATCTTAGCATCCATTCGAAAAACTATATAAATACAGATACATATTTAAACTGAACGAAAATATTTCTTCTTTAAATAATTTTGCTACTACTTACTACTACTTTGATAAAATTTATAATCGGCAACGGAAACGTTTAATTCACACTACATATAATCTATATATGTAGAACCAATTTTAGCTATTGAATTTGTAGTAAGCTAGTACATATACTCAGTAAAACAATAGTAGGCAAAATATATATATACATACATATGTATGTGTAAAAAGTAATACACAAGTTCCAATGCAAACTGAACATAACATTTTATACACATCAGAAACCTGTAATTAGGATGTCCACTTGCTTAAACTAACACAAAACTTACAATGAATCAAGCTGAAGGGTCGAACTGAAGAACGGGTACCAGAAAAAAATAGTAGCCCTGCATCATGCGTGTGTGTGATAGCTTTAATAGGGCAGCAATGTAAATAACCCTAACAAAATCTCAATTTTGCTTCTTAAAATACAAACTTTTACAAAACGTAATTGTGTTGTGAATTGCACATTAATGTTTGAAGGTATCATGAAGGGCAGAAAACAAAAAGACAAAAAACAATTAAGATAATGAAAACAATAATTACATAGGGTAGGTTAGATTTCATTGTTTCTTTGTACCTTTTGAACTTAACAACAAAGCAAACGATGTGAGAATGATGGAAGGAAAGAAAAGAAGGAAGAACCTATTTATTTTTATGTGAACCTGTAATTATTGTTTGTTTTAAAATTTGACCGATTGAATTTTAATAACATGCAGTACATGTCAAGAATTACAAAGTCACTGACAAGTGTTAGTTCACTTTGCGAGACGTTTATTTGTGTTCTCCCTTCAGCACCACCACAAGTTACAGCGTAAAATAAAAATTAATCATCATCAGTAGATATAAATTCTTATTATTGTGTGAAGCAGTAAGCTATCATGAAAATTGAATATTGTGAATGAACCTGAACACTTAATATCTCTGGATACTTTATGCATTTAATTGTCTTTTGAATTTGGAAAGGCAAAGTAAATGAATCTTTCATCGTTCCAAAAAATGTAAGTGCTTCTGAACCACTTTCTAAATGCAGTCGAGAAAGGTGGATCACAATATCAAAGAATTATATTTATTCCATTATTATTATTATTAATTCAACATTCCACATTTACATTGCACATCAACTGGTTTGTGAAGTAAATCATTGTAACAAAGCAAATAATGCTTTAAAGGACTCATTGTACGTACATGAAATAATGCATGAGTATAATTAGGAAGGCTACCTTTAAACTTTCTTCATTTTTGATAGTTGTTGTCTCAGGTTGAATGTATGTAAGTTTCACTTAATATATCCTTTGCTTCCTCAAATTTTACTAAAACTCAGAATTTTCGTACGTCTCTTATTGTCGAAGCGCAAATGATCCCTATAAAACAACGGCGTATAGATTCGAAGAAAAGCGGTGGCAGGGAAATGCCAACCTGACTGATCAATAGATTTCTCTGGATTGACTTTCTGGAAGCAATAGTAGTCCCCTTCCGTGAATCATTTGTATTCTTATGTATTCAAACGTTTTTGACGTAATTTTGAAAGGTTTGTAGGAGTGTGCAAATGTGTTCCTTTCCAGAATGCACAACCAGTCAATGGGAACAGAAACACTCACAACCAGTTATTAATGTTCGAGCCGAGAGTCTAGAAAATGAAATGACGAAAAAGTCGACTTTGAAAAGAACCTGTTAAATTTCTCGTGCACTCGACTCGCATTGTCAAAACTGAACCAAATGTGCACTCATCTCGATGAGCCTCTTCTGTCTCTTCTGAAGCCCCAATTATTTCTTTTCTTTCTCTATCTTTTCCATCTTCCTTTGACTATTTTTCTACTTTCTGTATAGAACGATGCACTGTTGGAATCTTTTCAGGCTCCTCCTCGTAATAAAAGAAAAAGCATACCAAGACTTTTTATGTACAAAACTAACTTCTCTGCACAGAAAGAAAGCAGAAATAATTTACAGTAAAACGAAAAAGATGACAAACCCAGCTCTAGTTAAATGTTTGTTTTCCTCACAGTAGCAGAGGAGAAACGAGAACTGATGACTAGGACAAAAGTCACTTTCTTGTCGTCACTGCATTTCCATTAGATCTTAACTTGCAAGAAGACCAATTATTTCTGAATTTTTGTTCTTTCGCTTCTACTGTCATTAAGTTCAAGTTTATTTTCCACATTTTTTTCTTATTCTCTTTTGAAGGAAAAATGTTACTCCTCTGCCTAATGATCCTTACATTCCTTACAAATCAATACAGTTGTTCAAGACGATTTCTACCACGAGTTAAGGAAATGTATTTCCGCCATTTTGTTTTATTAACCTAGCAAGTATTTATTGTATTTAGCAACTCAAGAATCGTAGGCAATATTTTCTTATTAATATAGATCATTCGTCATTCTGCTAACCTAAACTTTCCAAATTCGAGGAAACATGCAAGAAGGAAACGAAAATTTTCGAGGCTCATTAACAATTTAGGCTTCAGATAATGTAAAGTGTATACGAGGTGCAGATTTGTGAATTATTAAACCTCTGGTTACATTGCTTACTATTACCATTACTTAAATATACAAGCCATACACTAATATTTTAAGAAATTCTGCCGATGTTTCCAGTTTCCACATGCTGACATGAATGCATTTGCATACTTGAGCTGTGATTTTGGATGTATTAATGTGTATTGTAAATTGTAATTGCATGTGGTGAAAGAATTAATGAATGATTGGATAAGCTCATGAGTAGCATAATTTTACACAGAAAATGTAAATAAATGAAAATTAGAAGCTGTAGTGCAATTCAGTGTTTGTTTTGTTAGTAATAAATGATGCAGTTCTCATCCTCACTTCGTCAGTGCAGATCTCCAGACATGCACCACGCTAGAGACTGATCCGTAGGGTTTTGTGGTCTGCAGCTGCACCAGTCCTTGAGCATACCACACACAATTATTACCAGCAACACCGATTACCCTTCCTTGCTCTTCATCTATATTTGTTCGAACTCTGTTACTCCCACCAACTAGTAATCTGAATGGTAGACAAGGTTCTTCTCTTAGAATCCAGACACATTTATTAATTTTTAAACTCACTGCATGTTTGTCTTTCAATTGACTTGTTTCGGTTAAAAGATTACGGAAATCTCCATTTCAACTATCAGTAAAGCTACTGGCTTATTTAGGAGCACTATTCAAATGTGCGTTTTCATTTTCCGAACACATGCTCAAGCTCTTCGAGCCTCTACAGTTTTAGATTGGGTTTAGTTTGAAGTAGTGGTTTGTACGAGAAAGTAATTTTTGAACACTCCTGTGATTTACAAGCACTTCAACTCCATAACTCATCCCATAAATTCATCCAACAATAAGACGTTCTATTGTTTTCCTGCTACAAGCCTCCCACAATTTCTTAAAACGCTTGTTCTCCAAACCACCTCAAAACTTCTACCCTTTGAGATAAAAGGCAAGAAATATGGCGATGATAATCCAAAATTTTTGGACCAAAAATAATCATCTCCATTATTCAATTTTGAATTAAGACTCAATATGATAATGAACCAGCATGATTTCAAAAAACTGCTTTTGAAACTCAATGGCATATAAAAATACATTTGAACAGTTTAAAGTTTGTCGTGCTTAATTAACACTGACCGGTGCTTAAGAAATGTGCAGACGAAGTTACCCTGTTTAAAATTTGCACCCAAAAAATATAATGGAAAAAGCGACATACATATTTAAGCGTGTATGTTATCTTATAGTGTAGGTATGTAGTTTCTGTACAAAGGCTTTCCCAACCGGCACAAAATTTAGTGAATGAAAAGGTCTTGAAAAAAGCAGGGCTAGACGATAATGAAATTGCCAGAAAACTTTTGTAATATAAATATATACAAGACTTGCAAGTTAAATAACTGCACTAATAAAGAGTAAATAGAACTTTTTCTTCTGCGAGTAAAATATAACTTCAAAAGAAATTTCTTGGTCCATGTTTAAGAAAGTGCCTGGAACAACAATAGCAGAGCTGCAGGTTGCTTTAAAACACTGTTTCTTCTCGAGACACTCCTTTGAAGGTTTGTGTGTAAATACCTTTTAAATAATCCTTTCCTTCCCTTCCTTTGTGAAAGCAAAGACAGGAGTGACAAACTAAAGCAAACAAAAATTGGCTCACTTCCTCTGAGTTTTTTCTGAATCGTCTGCTCGGTCAGTTGCTTTAAAAGAATTAAGCCTTAGCCGAACCGAGTATCTACGGAATTTTTAGATAATTTCAAAAGGTCTGAGCGAAGACAAAGAGACTAGCTTTTTTGCCTCCGTTGCTACTGTTAAAGTTTCTCCACAAGTAAACTAACCGTGGGATATAACGGTTAAATTATTTTTTTGGAATTCTACCATGGGACGACGGAAGAGTTAGATACTGTCTGGCAAAACACAAATGAAACTTCTCACTGGATCTCGGTTCAGCGAAATCGGGTGTATTCAACCCACCTTTCGTCATGCCTTGGTTTTATTACTTTTACGGGCAGATCTTTGGTATTTGTGAAAAAGAGAATTAAAGTCAACATTCGATGCGTCTGTATCAGTTTCTAACTCTCCGACTGAATTGGGAATGATTCGCGAAAATTTATCATTCTAGTAGAGTAGGAATATAAAGTTACTTATATGCAGTGGGTGGGATAGCGTGGAACGGAAAGTTGTAAGGTAAATACTAACTTTAGCAAGTTAGAGTGAAAATCAAATCTAAAGAAAGAGGCATGATAAAGTTCTCTGAAACTCATGTTACTTTTACTGGGTACATTTTCTTGTATGTGCATGTGTGTTTAATAGAACTAATGAAAATGCTCTATAAACGAAGATACCCAATTTTGCACGCTTTTGACCCCAAACTCATAAAGAAGAAACTCCTGGCACAGGAATCGTCTGCTTTCCTTCCTGAATCTCGCTGAAAGCATGATAAAAAGGATTTGGAATGTTATACAATAGATTTAAGGGCAATACTCTGTTTGTGTCTGAAGTTTTTTCTACAGCAGTCGAACTCTGCCTCATTCCTCAGAACATGTTGCTAATCTGTAATTAATTACTTAGCTCATTCTTTCTTCTCCTTCTCACTCATCCCATATTTTCGATCGTCTGAATCATACGAGTCTTGTTGAAAGCATAAGAATTGGGCACAAGACTTAGGGCAAGTAACTAAAAGTACATCGACTACAATTAACTTTGTAATAATTTCTGATAATATTTTAATTATCTTAGGGGACACCATGAATTGGACACAAATTAGAATTAATGTTTCTATCCGAGTACTTTTCAGAGAATGGATAAGCAATCATTTGATAAAACAAATGCATCAAAGGGAATTCTCTTTAGGTTGCTGTTGCTGCTACCGCTATAGTAATCCTGCAGATCACTTATTTATACAAAAAGGACTTGCTTTCAACTCATAATAATCATTTATTGCAATGGAGCTTTGAATAGTTATTTCTTCAAATCCTGATACAATGACGCTATTTAAACTGAAATGCAGTACCGAAATGAATTTCTATATAAGTAGCTTATAAAGTTAGTTTAGTTTGTCACTAAATTGAAGGCTGGGGGAACTTATTGCGCTTTGTGCCAATTGAAAATTGCGAGAATCCATTATTCTAATCTAACATAGCTTTGTCGACCCAAGTCGCGTTTGTGAATTCATATGCGTAAAAACCAATTACAAGGTGAATTTAAGGGTTTGATCTGTTCGTACAATAATCGTGAGGGTGAGTAATAATTGAAAACGTCCTTTGCAGAACTCGTCTTGTAGCTCTTGAGGATAACAACCATATCTTGTATAGTAGTATGAAATAAAAATTCTATCTTTTTTACATTTGCATGGTTTGATCAAACTTATTAGCTAGAAGTACCCCAAAAATAGATTGTACACCGGATAAGTGTCAGACAGCGTTGGAGACTCTTCTTTCCTTCAAACCAAATATAAAGATACGATTCCAATTTATTTTACCTCCATCAATCGCAGACACATACAGCTATTGGATGACACACGCATACGCATCTGTTGTCCAATTTAATTTTATTCAATAATAAATCATAATTTAATAACTCAATATTCCTTAATCTCGAATTCAAAATACCTAATTGCTTTTCAATGGAGAAAGTCAACGGAGTGTCGATAAATTCTGTATTAAGTATTTGATTAAAGAATAAGAACATCTTAACAACTCAAGTGAAGTAATGAAAGAATCCAAATTGTGTTTGTCAAAAATTCGTGTGTTGAAGGCTTTTAAAACTGTTGCGTAAAGAAAAATCTCGTTGAATTTCTGTTGAAGGCTCCTTTGACACGTGTCAGATTCAGAATTACGACAAATTGTAATTTTATTGTCGAAAGAAAACTGAGCTGAGTAAAAGAAACCTTTTGTTATCCTAGTTAACAAGACAGAAACCTCCAGCAGGAAATTTGAAATGGGATTACGAACATAAATTTTTTGAAATGTACACCTTCCCGTCAAGCAGTTTTCTACCAAAGTGAAAGCTAAGCAAAAAAGTAACAGACAGACAGCAATAAACCGTTTCATCAGTGAAGTCGAAGCTCCTTAAAATGTTATTTATTGTGAAGAGAATAATATAACCTTATAATCTATAAATAAAATCATGGTATACGTAAGACGAGGAAATGTAATAATAACAAAGTAAGGGGTCAACTTACAGACAATGTTGAAGAAAATCTTTGGACTCGTTAGTGAGAAACCAGAGCTTGAATTGACAGCAATACAAGCAAACCCTCCTGAGTCGTGTTCTCGGATAACTCGAGCAAAATATAAATTTGGTCCAATTTGATGTAGTCTTGTTGTGTTCTCCACAGGCTTCCCATTAAGGGTCCAATAGTACTGGATGTATGTTGTATCTGAGACAGCGCATTCTAAGGTTACACGTTTCTCGCCGTCTAGTACGGTCTTCTTGAAGCCACCATCGTTGATAGTGACAATGTCAGATGAACCACTGTTACTGAAACTTCCTCTACTCCCACTCGTGCCACTACTCCAAAAGTCATTCGAACCTCCGGGTTTCGTAAAGTAAAAGTCGTCATCACCTTGGGTAAAAGGAACTGTGACGCCTGAAAGCACAAATGAAAGTACAAATTAAGATTGAAAATATGACCATGAGTAGGAATAGATGCGGCAAATGAATATTTTCTTTTAGGGATTTGATACAGGTAAACAATAATAAATTCTTTTTGTTGCTGTGTTATGGTCGTTTATACTGACTACTGAAATACTAATTCCGTATAAAGCTTCACTCCCGGTGCTGCTCTTTAAAAATATTTGTTGGAAGGCGGAGGAGGTAAAGTACATTGTATGGGTTGGGTTTCAAGATAATTTGGCGTGCAAAGTAAATAGGTAGCTTGCTAGCAAATCTAATTAACCCATGACATTTTAGGATCAATGTGTGATGAATGAAACACTTCGCTGTGGTCTACTGTATGAATCTTACGTTGATTATGATGAAATTGGAATTGTTTGGTGAAGTACCGGGTAATAACTTTCCAGAGACTTCAATTTAATTTATCGTATCATAACTTTGTTGGAATGCATCCTTTGGTTCCTTCTAGAGCTGCTTCTCTCAACATATGAATTCATATTCGTAGTTTTTTATGGGTGAGAGTGAGTGGTAAAGGTCACATAGATAGTTAACATTTTATTTGCGTGGGTTGAAAGAAAATGTGGACGTTACATATGAGTTGTGGGAGAGTGATTTGATATCCCACTCTACTTATGAACTCCTTAATATTTAACTGTTTGGAGGCTCGCATTTCGGAAAACTACCTCGTTGCAATTAAATTAAATCCGTGTAATATTTACGCGGTCGAGAAAGGCAAGAAAATACTTTCCTATTACTTCTGCTAAAATTACAAGCACCATTCATTTCGCCTCTTGTATCATAATAACACTTTGAAGAAATGAATTCAAAGTAAAATGTATGTTAGTTTAGTCAATATTAATAATGATAATAATTATCTAATACGAAATATCAACGTGTGGTCGCGCATTTTATACGTAGCAGGGTGATAAATAAAGCACACCCCCGTAGTGCACGCTGGCAAAATACATTTAAAGCTCTACTTACAGGAAGGAAGGCATAAAAATTTAAGACATAAATGGGCGTGCATGTGTATTTCTAATACGGTAACTCTACTCTCACTCTCCAGCAAGACTTTGGGTGCTCGTGTACCGTGTACCATAATGTGCACCAAGTGCTACGAACACCAGCATTTGACAATGAAGCTATTACTTAACCTCTTTCTCGTTGTACCCTCATTCAAGATGTTGGCTCCGATAGAGAATCTGCCTTTTCGGTGTGTGCATAAACTCAGTTAAAATCATGCAACGCGAGAAAAGTGAAGCACCCGAGATCAGTTTTGGTTGTAAGGTTCCCCTTTCTATTTTAAAACTTGAATGACTCATAGAGAAAAAAGATCATAAAAAGGAATGGATTAATTTCCAGCTAGGCAGACATGTGCCTGGCCACTTTACTTTGCGTCTCTCTCCACTGGCTTGAGAAATATGATGTTCTTTTCGGTGTATCTACAAACTGCACACAATGTAATTGCACATCGTAACAATGAAGCGTCGACGTCACCCCACGAGCCAACAACCTCTACGGAGTGAGAGACAACACACAATGTATTCAATGAATGCATACATACTCTTGGTTTGCCTTTTTACTGTTACTGTTTTTATCATCTCACCCACACTGCCAATATTCACACTCAAAAAATACAGATTTTCTCTGCTGTTTCTCATCACCACCCTTAGCATCATTTTCTCTTCCATCTCATTTTCTCCAAAAAGTTTCTTCGAATGTTATGAGAAGAAATAAAGACTGATGACTTCTTCGTGTTGACAATGGGAGAGCACATGCCAACATAGAGCACCCCTGGTTTAAGTGGCAATGGCGATTCGACTTCAGTTTACTCAAAGCAAAATCAGTTA
>VYYJ01000399.1:0-62752 GCA_021029165.1 Cyphoderus albinus | reverse complement strand
CCAATAATGGCGAGAATGCAAAATTCTTGAATCGCCGGTATAAACGTGAAGAAGCCGATTGTTAAAATGGTCACATTAGCGAGCAGATTTTTCGTGATGTTCCATCCCTCCTTGCTTAATCCTTGGGCAACTCGAATTTTCATGTCTAAGTTTGGAGCTGTCGAAACGACAGATCTTGTCAAGACGAGGATGTTCTCTAAACCAATCACAATGACTAGATAAGGATAAACTGCTCTTGCGTTCACTTCAAAACTCATTCCAAAGAGAGAGCAGAGCCCAACGGACATGCACAACGAAGCGACCACTGTGATCAGAGCACTAAACGCCATTCCCAATTTTGAGGTCACAATGTCCACCTTATTCATAGAAAAGTACACGTAGATAAACATGGCAAAATATGTGGCCACAAGGGGAATCAGCTCAAAGAGAGATGACTGGGAGGGATAGAAAATATGGAACAGTCTTTCGAGCTCAGTTTCCAAACCGTTTTCTTGAACTAGGCCGGTTGCATTATTGGAAGATTCTTTAAAGGAGGTACTTTCAAGGTTCCTGTCCAGTTTCGTTGCATAGAGTTTCTGTAGTTTGTTCTGAAGCAGGGTGATAAACCTGAAAAAATCATTTCATTAGATTTGAGTACAACAATTTTAAACTTCAATTTGATGCTAATTAAATGTAATATAGTTACTTACTTTTCGTCGTATCTTCGCAGCACAATTGTGATTGCGTATGAAATAATTCTTTGTCTGGCTTTAAACGGATTTCTCTTTAGTCCCGTCTCTCTCACATTCATTCCCAGCAAAATCTCCGCCAGTCCACTGCGTCCCTTTTGATGAATTTGATAATTAAGAATGGTCGTGACGATGTCGGGATCCAACTGGAACTTTGAAAAATCCTGCTGCCAAAAGTTGGCCGGGGAAACAATAAGACATCCATTCTCAGGTAAAACGGGGTGTTTGCCCTTAAGGGCCTTTGACTTGACTGACTCGACACGAAAACATTCATGTGCCAGTCCAGTAGATCTTTACAAAAGAAAAATCATAATTCATTACTGTCGACCAATTATTTAAAGACGGTCATCATTATAATTCAAAACATTTAAAAATGCCATACTCATTTGTTTTTTCAGACGTTAAGCTCTCAACGATGGAAAAGACTTCGGCGAGCGGTCCGCGAAAGGCGTCAGTAAGCACTGAAGTTTCACTCCACGGGACCACCGCCGACTTGACAATCACTTGTTGAATGTAGGCAATAGGTGGTCCCTTGTACCACCTGGGCCAGTCACTCCCATCGCTGAAGCCTTGGAGTGGTGGGACGGAGTAATTTTCCTTGACAATTATAAACTCCTGCGGTCTATTTCCAGGTAGTGGGAGACTGAGTAGTGGAAGGCTGTAATAAACCAACAATTTGTAAAATAAATAATCCAACAAAATGCATATTAGTATGAATAGTTGGAAAATGTCATACCAAGATAACGCGACAACGGTCGTGGTAATAACTAAAATGAGGATGGGGTGTGAAGAGCATAAAAGTCCGAGGGTGTAGTAGAAATGAGCAATTCGCTCCGGTATTGACTGCTGTTTCCGATCGGACATTCCGCTGGTACTGCTTTTCGAGTACCGCTTCTTCTCGTTTTCCGTGTTAAGGAATTCTCCAGTCTCCGTCGTAATTTGCGTTTTGCGTCGCGCACTGTTAAGAAATCCTGATGATAATACTGGAGAAGAAATTTTCTTCGCCGTGCCGTGATTATTATGATTACTGGTAATATTTCGTGCGACAACAAATCGAGCACTATCATCTTCGTCGGCCACCAGCACATCTGCGTCTCCACCACCACCATCCATCTTCATTTAGTTTTTTCTCCCACGATTCTCTGTTTCTAGTAGATAACAAATTACACATCAATTGAGTTTGAGAGTCAGTCAGTGGATAAATGCGGAGCTTGTGGATTTGGAATGGAATAATGGAAATCAAATCAGCATTAAGTTTAACATTACCACGATGCTACATGAACATGAAAGGCTTTGATTAAATTGCACAATCCTGCCGGACTGACGTGCATTTGAGAAATATAACATAAACTATCTAGCATTTAACTTCTCAGTTGTCCAGCGGCTGGACTCCAGCCATGTAATGTAATTTGTTCCCGGTGAACTTTGTCAAATAAAATCTATGTAAGTTGTCCAGTTTCGAATCAAATTGAAATTCACTTTAACAAAAATGTCCAGGATGAAAAGATACATGAATATGAATCAAGTAGAATCTCTGTGGTCAGAATGTGGATGTCTTTGCTAAATTGCTTTATTTTACATAACGGGTGTGTACATTAAATACCTTCTAAACATCCACATAGTAGATAATAAAAAAAAGTCCAGGAATTATATTCAGAATTTCACTCCCTATTCATATTCATAACACAATGTACGTCTTCTAATCATCCATCATGATTTGTTTAGTTAATGACTTGAGAAAAACGTGCGTCAGCTACTAAACTGCATGCTATATGTAATGAATGACTCCAGTGCATTAAACATGGAATGGGCTGGAATGGAACGAAATGAAATCAAACCTTTCCTTTGCTTCAAGAAGCAAATACATTTTAATTTGTGTCACAAACACACAAATCAAATCATTAATTAATTTACAATCCTCTAAATGAAACGTTGTGTCTGAGTTGTCAGTCATACATTACCTCGACCTAGACTAGTCATTCCCTCCCACTAATACCGATACAAATTACATTTCATGCTCAATTGATGTAAAAGATTGTTGATGTTAACTGCATTCATAAAAAATGCACTTCTTTGAAAGTTCAAATATTAATGAATGAATAAAATATCTCTCCCCAAAGATAAAGATGCACACAAAGTCAATTTCACAAAGTATTTTCTCTGTGATATCATTAAGCAAATTAGTATTTATCACATCACCTACCTACTTAAGCAAGCTAACATTAAATATGTTTATGTAGGAAGATTTTTAACCTGACTTTACTTCATTTTCATTTTTATTATTGACAATTAAGCCATGATCATGGATAACAAACAAACAAAATTCATTGAAAACAGTTTTTATGATAAATATCGTTAAAATCTTGTGTGTATTAAACTAAACATTCAAGCAAGGCTAAAAATTAAATTATGCGCATTTCACTCGAACATAACAGTGCAGTGACGACAAAACGAGTGACAACGACACTCGAAAAAACAAACAAGAATGTGGGCGTGGGTGAAAGACCCAATTGATAAGGAAGGCACTTGACTTTAATGGAAGAAAGAGGTAATTAAATTATTTAAGACGACTTTAATTAAATATCAGAATACACGCCGCCGCCTGACCTACTCTCGCTACAGCTAGAGCTAACGCTAACACCTATCCAATAACATTATTTTATTGCTCGATGATGCATAAGCATTACGTCATGCGCCATTCATTTATTAATTAATACACGTAATTAACTTCAATAAAATATTAATGCACTTACAATTTTAATAGATTCAGGTGGTTCACTCTCACTCTTCACAAGGGGCGAAGGTTCATTTTATTTGTTTTTCCTTGCTTCTTGCAACTGCTCACATTTCGGAAAGCCACTGATGACTCATTATCGTCCATAATATTCAAAAACGAACACAATCACTGTGCTGTTACTTGATAAGCTTGATAATAACAAAAAGTAGACATTGTTCAAAGTTCAATGAAGTAAACAACGAATTAAAAATAATACACTCGTGACATGTGTGACACAAATTGTGATTAGTCAGTCAGCAATCAGTGGACACGTTTCTTCTGTCAATCTCGTCTCGTCTCATTCATCTCATTTTAAAGTATCAGCTTTGCCAAAGTCAAAATTGTCAAAAGTTATCAGTTATCAATCCGGAATCAGCGATAATATTCAGGTAATATTTTTTCAATTACACATCCTTAAAAACGGTAAAAAGTTTTTTAGACTTTGGACTTTGCCCTGCTATAAGGGATTCGGTCGAGATGGAGCTTTTTGCTTGCAAAATTCACTCGCTCACTCTTTCAACTTAATTTCGTTAATTCACTTTTGCTGTAAAGCACCTAATTACCACATGTCTACATAATAAAAACGCATCTTCCTCAGCGGTTATGTTGATCCGTTCCGTTCTATATTGCATAATGTATTTGTAAAAGTAAAACCTATCTCAGTTATCAATCCGGAATCAGCGATAATATTCAGGTAATATTTTTTCAATTACACATCCTTAAAAACGGTAAAAAGTTTTTAGACTTTGGACTTTGCCCTGCTATAAGGGATTCGGTCGAGATAGAGCTTTTTGCTTGCAAAATTCACTCGCTCACTCTTTCAACTTAATTTTGTTAATTCACTTTTGCTGTAAAGCACCTAATTACCAGTGGTAATTTACCACATGTCTACATAATAAAAACGCATCTTCCTCAGCGGTTATGTTGATCCGTTCCGTTCTATATTGCATAATGTATTTGTAAAAGTAAAACCTATCCTGTCCGTAATATTAAGACATAACCCTTAGTTAACGAAACACGTGTCTGTTTCACCACTCACTGATTTTAAGTGTTTTATAGAATTTCTAGTTCAACTCGAAATTTGAAGCACTTGAATCGAGCACTGTTTCAAAATATAATTGGGCAAAGTTGATTAAAAATCGTGATAATGATATGATTCCTACATCACGTTAGATAACCTAGCTGCTGCACCTTATCTGCATTGTTGCGATTAACTCTTGTAACACAAATGAAATGAAATGCGACACCTTTGTGTGTCCATGTTTCACATAACCTAAAGAACCTGCATCATATCACATCGTATCATTATCATTTCATTAGTCATTGTGCTAACACTAAACTGGAGAAGAATCTTTACTGAAATGATATTCCAAATGGAATAAGCACAAAAATGCAGCATGGTTGAGTTTGCAAACCTTGGCTAATAATAAATTTTCCAAAACACACTTCTCATTTTCCCTATGTCTGTCTGTGTCTGACTTTATTACGATCCGATATGAACGATATGGTATTAGGATATCAAGTTCTGGTCCTGCCTGTACCGCGTCGTGGTGTGGTATGTTGCTTGATACTGGTACTGGCATTGTAGCATCTTATTAGCACCAGAGCGGCGACAGCGTAATAGAATCACATTTTCATTTCAAAGGTTCAAGTTCAGTTTTTTTGATACGCAATTTTTGGACATATGAATAATATTATGATATGATATTATGCCACTATGAGGGGCCATCAACTTATAAAAGTTGTGTCTGAAAAAAGTGAAAACCTATCTACTCTATAATACTCACTCATACTCGTTTTTAGCCCGCTCCAAATTCTGTATGTGTAGTAGCTTGAAGCTTGTAATTGTAACCAGCAAACCAGCACAGCCTTTGTTTATAAGACGCAACAAAAATCTGGTTACTTTACAGAAAGTAATTAACATTTTCAGAAGATAGAATCGGGCAAAAATGGCACATTACCTTCATACAGCCACAGTTAGAGAGTCAGAGATTAGAGTCACTGACTGGCATTAAGTAAAAGTAATTATGTATGCTTTAGTTTTATCCATTTCATAATAATCCTATTTTCATCCGGTTATCAGTATAATCATAAAACTTTTAGCATTTAGTAAGTAGATAGGAAGATAGATACGGTTTTCTTATCTAGAGATCGTGTATCTCTAATTTTATCAGCGAAATTAACTTGTCGCGCAATTACATAATAAATATGTAAACAAACAGAATCGGTAATCAAGGATTTTTTTCTAGAGTGGGAGGAGGGAGACAAACCTTATTGATGCCCGCAAAAATGGTTATTTATAACAATATGTAAATACTAATAGTACGAAGTTTAATAATATATAGAAATATCGAATCCTCCACTTATATTGCCAAAACAAGATATATTTCGTATACAAAGGTACAAAGTTCAAGTTTCTTCCTTCCATTTTTGCATGCGCATTCCAATTTCGGTATTTTGTATCGTATCGTATCGTCATTTCGTTTATTGCAAAATACAAAACTTGGGACTGGCCACTTACAAACTCTAAAATATTTGGGTTTACAAACCCAAAGTAAATAAAAAATACTATAATGAATGACTAATTAATGATACATTATCCAGAAATTCTTGTACAATTAAAATTAGTTGATTCCCGATTTAAATTATTCTCCAGACGAACTGACAAACTATGAAATCATTGTCATCACTCAATCGCAATAATCAGTTAAGATGATGGTCTGTGAATAATGTTGAGCGAAAAATAATGATTTTTTTCATAATAAAGCACGGCTTATCAGGAATTTGATTTCGTAATCGCAACAAAATGATGATGCAGCTACATACTGATGATGTAGTAACGATTCTGTGGATAATAATAAAAAATAAATGTATACACATACATACATATTGAATGGACTGGAATTGATGAGAGAAAAATCTTCCTGCGTCGGTCATGATTCATTATATACATCTACGTACATTTTTTTCTTTTCTCACTACTATTAACTAACTCCAGAAAAACAAATTTCAAGGTACCTCGTTAATTGTGAATACTAAAAGCTAGACTGGTGTTTGCCTGCGTTGCATGAGATGAAGCATCTCATTTCATCTCTCATTTAGTTTTTCACTTACTTGAGTCAAGTAACTTGACTGGACTTTTTTTGCGTGCTTCGCAATTTACATTCCTTCCTGAATAGATGGACGCATCATCGTATCGTATCGCAATCGCAGTAGTATCACATTACACACATACTAAAAAGGTTCTCATGTATGTAAATAGTTGTATTGTATCTGTATCTCATTTTTACATTATGAAAGATATCGTGTGCTGGACTAGCTGATGTAAAAAAAATTATAATCATGATATCAATATCGTTCCATATTTTATCTTATCATCCAATGTTTGCAAGATTATTCCCAACTCAGCAATTTTAGTTCCTTCGTCAGAAAAATCGTTTGCAAATAAATGCTTTTACATTCGTGTATGTGATTGCATTGGCATTACTCACAAGCCCCGTTTTCTTGCTTGTTTGCGAATTGCGTTGAGTTGTTTCGTTTCACACTCACACACTCTTTCCTCCACAACAGTCTTGTTACTTCTGATGTGATGAAATGAAAGATTTAGGGTTTTCACTCTTCTTTTAAATTATGTCATAGACATAATTAGTATATAATTTTGTACATTAGAGTTAGTAAATAAGATTTTGCCGGCCAATCATGTAACATTGGCACATTCTCTGCATTCATGCACTTGGTACTGGCAACAAAATGCATAGGTTCCCATCAATTATGTTGAAATGAATCTCAGATGAAATATGAAATAGAAGTATTTAGTCTTCCAAGGATGCCTACTATTTATTTTTTAAAGGATTTGCTGTAGTATTCAACAATTTCGTATGGTATATCAGAACTAGTTCGGCTTATGGATTCTGTCGGAGTAGACACTAGCGACTCTAGCGCTGTCCCCCCTGGCTCTGGCTCCGGCTCTGGCTCCTGCTCTTCTAAATTCTCGTCGCTTGAGCCCTCAAGATGTGACTTCCTTCTTCTTTGCAAGATCGGTACAAAGAAAAGCATAAGACCACTTACACAGACGAGTGCTCCAGTTAGACCGAATCCCGGTATATAACTACAGAATGCTTCATGAAGACTGGCTGCCAAATATGAAAGAGATTTTTTTTTTAAACTGAAAGTACATTTCGCACTTGCAAAACCGCCAATTTACATACCTACGATTGGAGCTCCTACCAAAGTTCCGGCGCCCTGAAATACCAACAGGAGCCCGAACGCGTTAGTTAATTCCGCAAGTCCCAGAAGGTCAACGCAGATGACTGACGACAGGTTCAGGGATATTCCAAAAGTAGCTCCGAAGACCACAGAGCAAAATACCAGGACTGCATAGTTGGACGCGACATGCGGCGCTGCAATAATAGCTGAAATATGTCAAGTTAATTGTAGTGAAAGTAGGCAGTGAATAAGGCATGATCTTATATAATTCAATTACATGATCCGCACAGCATGAGGGACCCGTTGTAAACGTAGAGTCGATTCACCCAGGCCTTGTCACTGAGATAACCCAAAGCAATTGCAGAGATTCCGTTTGAAATCCCCACAATGGTAAGTAGAAAGTGTGCTTCCTCCTTAGAGTACATTGGAGTCCCTTCAGTTGAGTTGCTTTTATTTGATGAGCAGTCCATCTCATTTGTAAGGTCCTAATTGGGAGAAGAATCAACATTGCATAAGAGATAGTTAATTCTAATTTGTTGCATTAATATTGAAAATGAGAAACGTGTTTAATACCATAAGATAGGTGTATGGCACCATGTATCCTAGAGTAGAAAGAAAATTGGAGACTGCAAAAATGAGAAACACGGGCTTGACCAGTAGGCGAAGACATGTTAAGTTTTTAAATATCGTGCTTGCTCTCGACGCTGTTTGGGCCCTATGATGAAGCAAGTCGTTGATTCCAGCCGCTGCAGGGGCAAGTGTTGCCCGTGAAACGTTAATTCCTTTTGGTTTCTTGGGTGGTCCCCTATGGTGTCCTCTATGTTTTGCTTGACTGCTAGTATCAGCTTTCGTAGATGGGTCCTCAACCGCTAATTGTTGTATTATCGGTAATCAACATTTATTTGTCCAACAAAACTATTTAATATAGTACTCTATTAATAAATAGTTTTTACTTAACACTTACTTGACGCTGTAGAGGGAGGTTCGGTTTGGGTCTCGTCACCCTTCGCCGGAGAGGTTTTGGATGCCTTGACAGACGTGAAGAAGAGGGCAAAGAATATGCAAGAGAAGAGGATCACTCCAACGATGATAAAACTAGTTTTCAAGCCGTGTTTGCTTAACTGACAGAATAATTTTAATTAGATTATTGAAGATTGCGTTTTTCATTTTATACATGTCATTGACACGATGTCAGACAAATATACTTATCAAGACAATTCTTATACCAAATATCCCTCTAATGCAGCAAGCACTGCTGTTCCGAACCCCGCGCCACTTACCTAGAAAAATTAATAATTGAAGATTATTAAGTTTTTGTATTGGAGCAAGTTGAAAACGTTTCTTTTCGTCATACTTACAGCAACGCCGGTGGCAAAAGCACGTCGTTTTTTAAACCACATTGACACAGCCACTATGGCAGGTAAATATGTCAGCCCAAATCCAAATCCTGTGGTTTAGAATATTTTGAAAATCATTAACATCCAACTTCAAAACTCGACCTTGCTGTCTTTGTAGTACAAACTTTGTAATATATCACCTGCCTCCAAGTAATCCTATGGAGAAAATGAAAAAGAGAGGACTCTTGCCGAAATAACTGATGCAAAAGCCGAATCCAGCAAAGACACTGCCGATTATAGTTGTGACCCTACATCCGTAAGCATTCACAAGCGCACTTGACACAGGACCTGCACCGTAGGTCATTCCAGCCATAACTGAGGGAATCCACGCTGTTTGTTGTAGATTTCCATGAGCTACGTCACTAGTAATTTTATCAATGAATTCCCCGACAGTGTAACTCACGCCTCCAGCAACAAAGTTTGCCATGAAGGCTGCCGCCACCACACACCAACCCCACCCTAATCAGTAAACTTCCTTTATAAATCTTGATTTCGTTCGGAACAGTCGTTGAATACATGTAAGCCTAATTAGTAATTAGCCCGATTTTTATGCACACATATGAACTCAGCACATACCGCCATCCGGGGGTGGAGCTTCCTCACGCCTTTTTCTCGCCATTTAGGGCTGGGTTGGGTCTTGGGTGAGCTCACTTTCGTTTTCACTGTGACGTCAAATTGTTTTTGCGACCTGGCACTCGCTTAAATTGTCTTTAATGGAGGCTTGTTGATTTGTCACTGGACCCTGAACCAAACAGGTCTAAAGGAATCGTGGATGGCTATGTTGCTTCATTATACATCCGGTTTCTGGGGTGTTTTTTCATTTTTATGTTATATTTGTTGTACCAAAGGTTTCCTTTTATTTCCGGAATTGATCAGGAAAGTTTGCCTTGTGCTTCGGTGTCGACTCGCTTCTTAAATTCTTATAAAGTGACACTGGTCAAATCTTATTAGCGTATTCAAAATTCTCAACTTTAAACCACATTTAATTCACTGAATCTCTGTCCAACGAAGGGTGTTGAGTTTTTTTCAAAAACAGTTAAGATGTTTTAGTAACATTGACATGTGTTAGTTACCGTTAGATAAACAAAAACATCAACCCCTTGTTATCAAGGACAAGGAGTCAATTGATTAAAGGTATTCCGGCAATCATCGCTTCAGGATAAAATACAGAGATACATAAATCGATATTATGCCAATGGCAACATTCTTTTTGCATTATTTAATGCTGCCAATCGTAAGATTATGGGTGGGTGAACTGTGTATTCTGTCTTCCATGATAAAGGACCAGAATTAAGGTACTTGAAATACCAAACTTCCGCTTTGCTTATGCAAACACTTACAACTTTCACCCGTGCTGTGCATTTTTGCGAATCTAATAATCAAATAGATTAAAACACTAATTCAAAATGATTTGGAGGTGGAATTGATTGTTTTTTAATTATATTTATTATAATTGTTAGTTAGCACACCTTTCGTACTTTTGTAACATATTATAACTGTACGGACGAAATGCGTTCAATTCACTCATAGCTACATATAATGACACAACACAAAACACAACTAAATAAATGTGGTGATTGCAACCGTCAAATCATTAATTGCCATCATTAATCATAATAAACATTAACTAGCTATAACGCACACTGTTGCACAGTTTTGCGTTTTTAAAGCAGTAGTAGTTTTTATAGTAATGTAAAAATGTGTAATCGTTATTTTTCAGTTATCTTACGTAAGTTACGATAATACAACGAATTTTGGTAATAACAGTGACAAGTTTGCATGAATATCTGAAACAATTGCCTGCTGGCAATCTATCTAAAAGTTAATTACATAGCAAAATTAGGAGTAATCTCAGTTTTAACTAACTCACATAAAAGACACTGAATGCAAAGCTAAAATTCGGTACAGCTACTTACTACAACTACACATTACAAAATCATTAGCATTTATAAGACCAACTTTTTTCTACTAAATTTACAAATAAATACTTGTTAGTTGATTTTGTAAATCTGGACCAGAGTATGACAATTTTTAATTAATAGCTAAAATTAACAAAAACAGGTAACATTAAAAATTTCTTAGAATTTAATGCGCACGTGCATTCACTAGCACTACACTTTTATTCATTATTTAATTAATACATTTAGAAACTGATTTTTAAATTGTAGCAGATTGTACATCGCAATCGTGGCCAATAATATTTTTCAAGAACATGACATTTAAATAATTATGGAGTATAAAATGGTATTAATTGGATAAAGAATTAACAAGTACAGCATTTTAATATCTATGATAATTAATTAATTAATTAATTAATACAATTCACAAAGTACAAAGATATGTGTAATTACACTGTTTTTGGTACATAATCATAGTATTATCAGTACGTACGGACGACGAGGTTTCTGAATAAACTGTCACTCACAAAAAGTCACAAGAAAAAGGGACATCAAATTCAATTTAGACATATCTCACAATTTACAATTTAATTTTTAATTTCGATTTTCAATTTAATGAGGATTTTTATGGTCAGCATCAATTATTATAATTCCTTTTCAACGAACCATTTTCATTTCATTTTACACTGGAAAGAATATTTTCCCGATTGATTATCCTTTTGTACGTATAAAATAGTCGGTAAATACAATACCTTTTTCGTTTTTCAAGTATTTTTTTAAAGTAAGGCATTAAATTTGCAGCTCACAGTTTCCCATTTTTTTGTTTCCTCCTAGATGTAATTAAAGAGTGGAATTTATAATTGTAATTTCCAGTAAGGCTTCGTCGTGGCACGTGGCATCTTTTGTGAATTAAATGCAGAATTTCACGTGACATTAATTATTGTATATTATTTTTTATAACTGTGTTCGCAGTGGGTGTCGATTAATAGTACACGTTTAATTAATTACCAGTTTTCCTCTCTTCTCCTGTTATCGAGTACCAGGATGTACATAATTATGTGTGTATTAATTAATTATAATTAATTAGAGATTTGAAGTAAGATCACAATAATGTTAGAGCTGCAGGTAAATAATCTCATCGAACTTGGTATAAGTTAACTATGTACACGCGACCCTGCTTTTTTGCTTTGCTTGCTTTCACTCTGAGAAGATCTAACTTTTCCCACAATACTTATTTTTGTATGTACGTTAATATAAGTAAATTAATTCGTATGTATGCACATTACGCAACGTTAGTTAATTTGCAAGCAGGAAAGTGTTAGCTCCTGTCGCGAATTTCTTATTAATGTAATTATTATCATTATATTACGTAATTAACGTAGTGTAATTCAGATCAGTCAAAATATCGTACATCTGCTGAGGACATTCTTTGTATGGTATTTATAAGATAACATTTTTAAACCTTACCAAAAACTGTTTTTCTATACTAATGTACAAATGATTGGTTTGATTGACATTTTTCTTGTTTGGTTTCGTTCCGTTCCAAGTCGAAAGTCAAGTGAAAGAAGATTTTTATCACATGTGGATTGAAGCTGCAGTGTAGCGTGCCTCACCTCTCCGGAATGCCCACTGACTTGGTCGATACTATTTCCAGAACAATTTTTTGAATTACATAGATTAGTACGAGGGACAGAATTGAATTTATTTCAATAATTGTTTAATGTATATCATTACCCTGATTAGCATTTGTCCGGAGGGTGAATGAGGGAAAAAGTAAGCATAAGCCAACCATCCAACTCCACCGAAAATCAGCATCATCAAAAACATGACGCCAATCACACCAGTTGCACTCATTCCTTCCGTTTCTGAATTATAAAATGATGCTCTCAAATAAATGCCATCATATCATTCTAATTACATACAATGGTAAGCTTTGTCATTCACATTACCTGGTGCTTTCACTTTCTTTATATACGAATCAGCCGAAGATTTGTCGTCACTTCCATGAATGCCATGAATGTCGTGGTCTCCATCGTGGCCATGGTCAGTTGCAACATTGTATGTGCTGGACGAATCTCGTTCTACTGAATTCCTGAAGCACTGACCAATCGTGGTCAAGTTTCCGCCTTGCTTATCACAACCTTTCTGTGTCCATTCTTGGTTGAATCTGTCAGTCCCATTGGAGCATCGTTGCGTGGCTGGACACCAAGAGCACTACAGACACAAATTTAATGCAAAGTTCATTTTTAATTGCTTTTAGTCTCCAATTCGATCAACCTGAGTGACGGGGATAAAGGTTAATTGAATTCAATTTATATATCTTATCAGACCTTGAATTGGATCTCTGTAAATGTGCACGCTTCGCAAGACTTGAGTTGAAGACAGGTGGTAGCTGGTACAAAAATGATTGCGGTTCCATTCACAATGTTAGACTTGGGGTGGTGCTTGATGTCCACTCTGTCGTATTCGTAAATTGTTTTCTGTCTCACAACTAAATAAAACAAAAAAAGATAATTATTTGCTCGATTATTATAGCTTTGAGCTTTGTACAATTAATATATAATATACATACATAGCATATTTTTGTCCTTGATGTAGGCGTCGGAAAGACCGACTTTGACTGGATGGTTGGTGTCATTAATCGCACCAACCGGGATTGGTATGGTTTTGTATACAAAGATAATCGTTCCATTTTTGAAGAGGGTGGTTTGGAAAGTGAACGGCTTCACTCCAGGACTGTCTTGGAGTCTCACTTGGTTCCACTCCACCGTGAAAAAATCATCTGCACAGTTAATTATATAGATAAATACACATAGGCATTAGGTAAATAAGACCGGAAGTCGTGTCCACTAATTAAGTGAAATGAACCCAACCTTCGCTGAGGTAGCTGACAGTAGCGTTGAGGCTGGTGCTAGAATCGAAATTAGCCATGAGTGGGGCTACATACTGCGTAGCCGCTAACCACGCATGCACTTGATCTCCCAAATAGATGAAGCCACCTGTTGCCACTGTTAAGTTCGGGAGATGATGTCCATAAAACAAAATAGGGAATTTTGCTTTCACGGTCTGACGGAGGCATAAAAAAATTAATCAGCATCAAATTAACATTTTGTAAAGCGGATTTTTTGTAGGGAAAAGGTTTCTTACGGCTGCTCTTCTGTGTGCATGAGAAAGCATATCATGTTTCTTCGCCTTCGGGTTGTTCATGTCCACCCAAAACTTGCTAAGGCCATTCGTGTCATACGAGACATTGTAGTATTTGAAGTTTTCCAGCTACACATACATATTCAGAGATTAGGTAAGTATTCAATAACAAAGAGATTGTACCTAAATTACTAGAGATTAATCTTATTACCGTTCTAAGGGTAACGTTTGGATCATGGTTGGTCTTGTTCAGATCCAGAAGATACGTAGAGTTGCCATCGAACACCAACCCATCAACAATGGAGCCCTCCACTGCGTTACCTGCATCATCCGAATCAGCGGTCTGACTCGTGTTCCCAATCATATCTAAATGTGGACCCTCTGAACTCGGTGGAAGACTTTGTCCTCCTACAGCTTGGTCAACGGCATTTGAATTTGTACTTTGAACCGCAACGGGCTGGTTGGTTGGCGTCACCTTCGTTGAATATTCTTGGATTGGTTTCTTTGTATTAGAAGCGGGGTACTTGTTCAGAGCGCTCTTATCTGCAGTAGCTTGGGGCTGGTCGTCATTGGGAAGCGGTACTTGGCGCCGCACTCGGTGCGGACTGTTTTGCGAGGAGGGGATTATATCATATAGTAAATTGTCAGGGGCATCCCCATCAGGCACCTCCAAAGCGAATTCTGAAAAAAAATGCAATGCATTGATTAGGTGAGATCGAGTAGAGGAATTTTCATTTGTTTTTAATTTAGCTTTTACTTTATATTTAAGAAAAATTATGCAAAGTTATGCTTCATTTCATTTTCTTATTTATGCAGTGTAATGGTTTTAAGGCATAATACATTTAAGTGCACTGTGGCGTGCAAATATCAGATTCAAATTTGCCCGAATTCTTGTAGGAGCGACTAGCCTGTACATTGTGAATTTGTGAGTGTGATTATCTTGAAAATCTCCTCTGATGATTTCGGCAGTAAAAATAATCAGACTCAGACCCTCCTACCTACCGCATTCAACATTCTCAATTTCTGATCATCAATTAGGACAAATCAAGATGAAACCCAAACCCACGCATGCTGAAACAAATATATAAAATGCTTTTCTGCTCCGGATCCTTCATCAGAGTTAGTCTAGATTAAGATCAGATTTTTCACCTCAACCGGAGCGATTGCCCACTTTATTTTTTCAAATATTTTATATTCTGTTCGATGCTAATTATTGAATCCGAGTGAGAGAAAGCATGGAATAAATCCGCAAGTTTGAGGTCTATTTTTTTTTAGAATACAGCATAGGTAGATACGTATTATATTTATCTGTACAAAGGGTAAAATCGCAACCTTTTTTGGATTTGCAATTTGCAAGTGAATCCCTTTCTTAACTCTTAAACGCGCCCAAACTAAAAACAATAAAAAAGAAAACTGTACACGCCCCTAGCCAGATCGCATTTTGTCATCCATCATTCATTATTTGTCACACTCGGAGTGCGTCACAGTCACGCAATTGACAATTAAGTAAGTATGTGACTTGGCTTGCTTCAAGTTACAGTTACATTGTCGCAGTGTTTTACCTCACTTTTTCTTTACGCTTTTGTCAAGTCAAAGAGTTAGTCACAATTAAGAAAAAATGAAAAGCATGACAAAGAGCAACAGGTACATACACACACCGGCATGCGTGAAATGACGTCGGTAAATTGACAAAAATGGAAGACAATTAAAAAAAGTTTTTGGATAGGATGATGTATTTATATTTAAATAGAGATCAAGATCAAGTCAAGTCAGAAATTTGAACTCTGCTCTGTTTTGTCTTCTTGTGGTTGTAAATAGTTTTACTTTATCGCGAGTCACTCGTCTCGTTGCCTATTTTTATACCTAATTATTATGCATTCGTAATAATAGTTTATTAAGCATTATCATTTTATTTGGAAGGATGCATTTCATGCCAAGTTGACGCATGGCATCAACATCTTATCGTTTCTTTTTTTAAAGCAAACCTTTGAAAGTTGCTCTTTATTTAAATACCTACTTGCAGCAACTTTTAACTGAGTGAGCTGAGCAGTGATTCTGTTGACGCTTTGCTCGTGGTGGTGGTGACTCTCAAGATTATTTTTCTTGCTCTGGGTATATTATTATTTGCACGAGATGCGTTTTTCTGATGAATTGTAATTCTTGCCAAATTTGAAGAGAAGGCAAAAGGCAATCTTTACCGAACGATGGTTATGGTTGCTCAATTTGAAAAAGAAATACGTAACCCTTAAATTAAAAGTCATAAAGGATTAAGTTTAGAGAAGGGTTGCTCCTTGCTTTGCTGAAAAGTTGATGGCTGATGACTGATGAGGTTAAGGCTGTTACTTGTTGCATGCGCTCAATGTATTCATTATTTATTTATCTAGTTGCTCTTATGTTATGCATCCATTTCGTCAACATTGCAACTTGCAACAGCTACATAATAATAACCGATGTTTATGTACATATGCATTAAATTAAAATATGCAATATTCATACTTAGATGATGCGGATTGCGTTATTTATTTTTAATCAGTATCATTATCGCCGATAACTAGCCAATTATTTAGAGCAAAAATGTATCGATCTCTTTTATTACAACAGTTGATGATGGGCCGTTAAAGTATACAAAGACTTCCTTGAGTTACATAATTGATTATCCACCAACAAATACATAATGCAAAATAAAAATTTTAATGGAAAAATATGCCGGTCCGAACAAAAATTAATTGAGAATGCTAATTTAACCATGCCTTTAAAGACAGCAACGAATGCGTGCCCCATCTCATTATATCATATCGTATCTCATTAATTTTTAAAACCCGCTTAATTATGTATCGTCACATTCGTCACTCATCATGCTGGAAAAAAATATTTAACAGACAGCCCACGTCTGCGATACGAATATGAATGTATTTAACTAACATGGAACACTTTTGGTTTCAATATTACTCACATTCACAATATTATGATATGGTGTATGCATACTATTTAATTTTAATGGTTTCACCATACCATATGTCACTCAAGGTCTTTACTTAGTAGAGAGAGATATCTACTAAGTTGAAGTTGAAGCTTCCGACTTTAGTGCCACTTTAATCCACTCCACTACTACAACGTGACTTAATTGAGATTGAGAATGTTGGTAAAACCGCGCTAATACTTTAACACAGTATTAAATTTATAATAGACTGCCTGATGATTCACATTCACCACGATGGTGATGTTTCATTTGATGTTACATTAAAATAGTAATGTTTGCACGTTCAATCAATTTCGTTCTTTGTTCATGAATTGAAATGAAATGAATCTAATAAATGTAGTGTATTTGTCAGACAGAGAAATGTGCTCAATGATTCAATGATGAATAAAATATTATAACAATAACAATACGTCGAAGCCGAGTTTCATCGTACGTAGTAGAATCGTTACATTAATCAATGATTCAATATTAAATTCCTCTGAGGTTTCGTTTTCGTATGTTATAAATGTACGTATAATTGACTCAATTTAACTTTTATCACATCACATATAACACACGAACGTAATTTTCGTGACGTACAAGAAAGAGGCGATAAGCACGTTTCCAAAAATAACGCTGGTATTGAAATGTTTTATGAAAAGGTTGTTATTGGTGCAACAATACCTTACCTTAACCGCTAATCGTGGCACTTAATTGACCACACTGTTACAACAATTACATAAGATAGATAATTATTTACTAGTTTCTAATCAATTAAAGAGTAAAAATTTTACCTGGAGTGACGGATGGTAGGACGGGTGTGAATATCGTCTGGAGCACTATTAGCACACCACATATTACCGAAAACGATAAACGTCTCAGCCTCATTGTCACCAATTAAAATGTACACGACTGATAAGATAAGTGTTGTACTATGTTTGTCCGATTATTTTTCCTTCGCTTATTTAAAATGCTGCTGCATACAATACAGCAGATCAATCAAAGTGAATAGTAGCGCATACAAGTATTAATTTAAAAGTCCAGTCGACTCCAGTAGATTGTGTCCACAAAAAACAATCACTCTCCACACATTTTCCGATAATCTCTTATTTGTTGTAAGCTTGTTTTGCTGTAAATCAGTTAAATACGGTACAAACAAGAGCAAATGATATGAATGCGAGTTCTATTCTAAATTGTAGTCTAGTAAGAAGAAACAGCTCCTTGTGACTTCATTTCACTACATGTAAGCTGGGGATGAGATTTGTGATGATGTGATGTGAGTGATGTGAACCTGCCGATGACTTTGCTCTTATCCATCCACATCCACAATTCACAGAGAAGTTGGAGTTACAACAGGCGGACGGACGGATAAATGATTAAAAAACAACAAAAAACATGAAGACGATGGTTACGTACGTAGAAATGATAAAAACGATATTACACACGAAAATAGCACTGCAATGCAAGAGTTAGCTAATCTAAATAATACACCTGTTTTTCCATTACAGTAAATTGCATTCGATTTTTGATAGCGTAGCAAAAAGCAAACTCAAACTGAATTCATCCGCTCTCGCTCACTCGTTTCGTTCAAAGAGCAACCTAAGTGTATCCGTTTTTATTAATAGTTTTGTACTTGCAAGTTGCAAAAAAAAACGTTTTGAATCTTTTCGCTTTAACTTTGTACATACGGCAGCAGCCTTTCCGTTCAATGGTGCCAGTGACTGCCACTACACAACAAGTAAAAACCTATCCTGACTTTTACTCTGCATTGTACATCATAATATCAAAGTTAAGTTAGTGCGTGAGTAAATACAAAGTAGTCTTATGCACACACACAGGTATAGAAAATTATTATTAAATTTTCATACTACGGGTCTCTATAAGTTTTGATGAAAAGTGGAAAAAGCTCATCTACCATTTACCATCATTATCAACACTGAGTGAGTAATAAGTTGAGTGAATGTTGTATTATGCGTGTGTCAGGCAGTACAAATAAACGGAGCTACTACTTAGTAAAGAAATTCTTACTAAGAATCCAATCCAATAATCGTTTTTAGCCACAGAGTCAAAATTTTGGCCAAGCAAGCAAAAGATATCTTCATAATAAAACATGTCTCTTTTATGCTGTCTTCGATGTAGGAGTTTTTATTACTGCTCAGTCACAACAAACAGCAACAGCTTAGCTTAGCTAGTTTAACTTTTACATGAAATGAAATGTACATTTTCTGTCTTTTTCATAGTCGGTAAGTCAGTAAAACTTGTGTTCTTTCCCCTGTAAATTCGACCAAATTTTATACCATCGCATGCTAATGTGGCCAATGTGGGCGATATCCCATGTTTTATGCATACATAGACATGCCCATATAGCCAAACGATGCGATCTAGTTAGTAGTAAAGTCTCTGTATGGGAAAGAGTTACTCAACTGGTCAAATCGCATCCCTTACTTCATAGTCACATTCACATTCACATCTCATCATCGTCAGATGTTGAGTTTGAATCTGCTTGTGGTATATTTAGCCTTTAGACTGTTGTTTGTATCCCCCAAAAAATCAGTGGCTCGTTCTCTCAGTACTTTTCCTTTGCACAACAGGATTTTTTTCTCATCATTTAGTTTGATATTAGCTGTAGCAGCTACAAGTAGCTAATTAATTAGCAGCTCTTTAAGTCAAGCCAGGCTTAGACTAGATACGGACGGACGGATGTGGATATGGATGTTTACGTTACTTACCTACACGCTTCATGATTGTTTGTTACTGTTACCTAATATCTGTAACAAACAAAACTGCACTTTTTAA
Organism: Cyphoderus albinus; assembly: GCA_021029165.1. Taxonomy (NCBI): domain Eukaryota; kingdom Metazoa; phylum Arthropoda; class Collembola; order Entomobryomorpha; family Paronellidae; genus Cyphoderus; species Cyphoderus albinus. Next base: position 42,848 of record VYYJ01000399.1, on the reverse strand, counting down.
TATTCACTCACTCATGCAAACTTAAGCATAAAGCAGAAAAAGACAAAATAAAATGCTCAGCGTCTTTTACTGTCTGTCTGTATTCAGCCTACCTACATAATCCATCTTTGTTTCAGATGCAGACAATACGATCATGGTAATGTTGATTATTCTCTCTCTCAAAGCTCATGTCATTATGAGTCATTGCAGTTGCAAGTTGCAGCCACTGATGACTGAAGTAATAAGAAAAAATACTGTACCTTGGTTCGGTGCAAATCTTGACTGTTTCTGTTATGATGATGTGTTATTAGATATGAGATGAGACACACATAGTTCATTGAGTTCATGTGTGTCATGTCACGTATGTAACATGCAGCTTCCTATATGAACCTTTTTTATGGCTGATCTTCTTTATCTCTACCCTTTGAGTTTCAGTTCATGTGTGCGTGTGGTTCATATTTCATGTCATAATCCAGAAATGTGCAAAAATCAGCCTCTTGTCTTAACATCCACCACCATCATCATCGATTTGATGTCAACACTTACAAATGAAGGAAAGTGACAGCTTCTGAATCTGATTGAAGACTTTGTGTCTACTTTATTTACCAATGAAATTTAATAATAGATTATTAAGCATCACATTGCATCACAATATTAAAGGAAGAAAAAGACCAGGTGATACTATATAAATGCACTGCTTCACCTCACTCGGTCATTTGTTTCATTCGGTAAGTATCACATCCAAAACATATCAGAAGTTATTGCAAAAATATTTTCGTATATAATAAATAAGACAATGAAGAATTAGAATTCAGAACGCTAGTGAATGGTAGTACAAGTCAATCATTCATCCATTTAAGCCTTTCTTTATTTATTACTTTACTACGTTTTTGGTTAGTAGCTCGATTTCTATTGTATTTTAAACACTTCGCGATCGCCACGACCGCCGTTAACACGAAGAAACAGCAAATTAGAATATTTATACAAAATCATTATTTCGTATTAGTGTTGGTTGGTTGGGCCAATTTTCTTCTTTAAGAAACCATTAAAGTTGAGTTCCGTCAATTATTACCATTCAGCACAATAAAGTACAGTTTACTGTGAATTGTGAGATTTCCTAGATTGTTCCTTTGTGCATCATATTATCATAAGTTTTAAAGTGTAACCAAGAAGAAAAAAAATTAGCGTATTGCGGTACATGAGAACAATCACTTAACTGTTAACAGTAAAGTTTGCTTAACTGTTTTGAATGGTATCGGCAAAATGGCAAGAGACAAGCAAAATGTTAGGCCAAATAAGTCATGGATAACATAAAATAATTTGAATGAGATTATTCACAACTCTGAATGTTCATGTAGACAGCGACAGCAGTGCATGTGCACTAACATTATACCATGTGCGTGTTTGCAAATCGTAATTTACATCTTTTTCTTGAGGCAATTTTTACTGCAGGAAATATTCATGTATTCCACTCTAATTTCACTATTTAAACACTGATTGACTCGTGACGTAAAAAAGAGTCGATTTTTGTTTGCTTTTCACTTTGAAGTGAAGGTGAGGTAACAGTGGGATGTTGCACCTCGCCAGAAGGAAATAGGTAAATAATAATCAGGGTTTTCTGGAGGTGACAAGACTTTGGTTTTGGCTACCCACATTAACAAATTATTATAGAAAATTAAAATTATACATCCCTTTACATGGTTTAACAGAAAACCTCTAATAATGTATCAAGCAACACTAAACGATTTTGTGTGCCAGTAACATCTCCATTATCTAACATTAACATTCACGTTGTGGTCAGTGGCAGTGGTGAGTGGCCACGTACATTAGAGCAATTATCATGAATTTAATTGGAGCTTGGGAAAGAAAGACGCTAATCATCACGTGCGTAAGAAATGTTGCTATCATATTCATAGGTAAAATGCAATCACGCGATACGCGTACGGTAGACTTGCCAATGCAAATGCCACTTCTTCCGGCTTCAGGGAAGATTTGTTTCATTGAGGCAGTTAGTCGTTCGTGAATCAGAGCAAGAGAACTAACTATTAAATTCTGCACATTTTCATGGAGTGATCAAAAATGGTTAGGGAAATTGTGTCAATAATAAAAAGTTGTTATGTAACCGTTTCCGTTTCGTTCATCAATTCAGTCATAGCTTTCCATGCACTATCCTGAATTTAACTCATTCATTAAAATAATTATTGTTAATCGATTAATCAAATTAATTGCTGGTATTCCTGATTAATTTCAGATGAAAGAGAATTATAATGACAGTTGTCGCAGTTGAGGAGGACACGGTGGACAAAAGTAAGCAGCGAAATATGCCGAGTGAAGTGGATGGCATTTCGCCCTCCACCGATTATGGAAGCTCTGGCGGAGACGCGAATGGAATTGGCAATGGAATGTCAGTGTTTGATAACCGCAGACATCGATACCCCTTCTGCATAGTGTGGACTCCCATCCCGTTTCTCACGTAATTAAACAAATCTTATTTTTGACAAAAATTAATCTGGATTTATATAAATGGAAAATATTAATTATGCAGATGGTTATTCCCGTTCATTGGCCACATGGGCATCGCGTACTCGACCGGTGTCATTCGAGATTTTGCCGGTCCATATTTTGTATCAGAAGATTCAATGGCGTTTGGCTGGCCGACGAGATATTGGGTGCTAGATCCTCTGCTGGCTCAAGGAGGAGTTCCGGGTAATTGAACAAAATTCAGCTAGGGAAAATAATTAAGCTGAAACACTTGCGTGAGACATTTATTCTGGTAAAAGGATTAACATGACGTGTCTAATTGAATTGTGACTATTCCAACAGGATGGGACCGTGCAGTATACGAGGCGTCAGAAGTGTATAAAACGCGAATGCACAACCTTTTCTGTGACAACTGTCACTCGCACGTCGCCCATGCACTGAACCTGATGAACTACAAATCGTCATCAACGTGGAACATGGTTTGGCTCGCTTGGTTCATGCTTATCTACGGCAGATTTGTCGACTGTGGTGGTTTCTTCAAAACTTGGTTACCTTTCCTCATCATCGTTGCTGCGATCGTATCCTTAAGTGTTTTTAGGCCAATTTAAGTCTCTTATTTATAAATAACTCGTCCTAACTAATTAATTTGTAATTAACTTTTGTTAGAGATTCGTAAACGTCTATAAGTATCGTATGTACATTATATTTTTGTTCAATTAATTCTTGCTGTCTATGATTATGATCACAACACAATCACCATTTGGACTGAATCTGTCTGTTTTAAGCTGCCACAACTCTCAAACGCGACGACATTACACACCAAATATTAAACTGTTAGGTTGAAAAGGTTTAATAAAGTGTTACTGTGAAATATGAAAAATAAAAGTACGTTCACTCTGCCTACCTAACGACCTCTAAAATGACAATGACAGTGGGATGGATGGATTGTCTTTTTTATTTATGACTTCTTCGGCCAGACTGTCATAAAATTTGTTATTGGCATTTTTCGCAACGTATTGTTTTTCACTGCTTACATAAGACCGAGGAATGTGCTGTCCTGTCATTAATAAAATCTTATTTAGGATTAAAAATTCCAACCCATGCAAATGCAATTCCGCCTGTAATATTAAACACTGCTGCATATTATATAATTAACTTTGATAACTTTGCATAAAAGCTCATTATCGTCTCTGCATAGCTAATCGCCCAATAATCCGGATCTCTTCAGCTTCCAGATTTGATTCATTCATGATTCATCATGAAATTAATTTCTAGTTGGCACTAACTGGCATTGTGTCCTCCACTTTTAAATAACGAAGTGAGCCGAGCGCATCTTCACCAAGTTCCTCTATCGTTCCACTGTTCGAAATTTTTAAATTTTTAAAACCATGGACCGTCGATTAATTGAATGCGTTCCTAATTTTTCCGAGGGACGTAATCAAGAGGTAGTTAATTTTTTTCATACCATAAAATTATAGTAGTAATTTAAAGCAACTCACGGTACATCTCAAAATGGGCTTGCATTAATTAGATCATAGATGCAATTGCGGACGCGATTCGGAAAACGAAAGGAGTGAATTTGGTGGGGGTGGACCCAGGCCAGTCGACAAATCGGACGGTGTACACTTTTGTAGGCACTCCCAAAAATGTCATTGAAGGAGCTTTCAATGCGGCGAAAACTGCACTTGGGCTTATCGACATGACCAAGCATAGTGGGGAACATCCTCGGTAGTTTCTTGAGTGATTTTAATTGATTTCATTTAATCATAGATGGTCATCAAAAAGAAAGTAATTTATAACCATGTAAAATAGACTTGGAGCCATGGACGTTTGCCCATTTGTTCCAGTAAGGAACAGTACAATGGACGACTGCGTCGAATGTGCTGAAATCTTAGGGAAACGTTTGGGTGAAGAGCTGGGAATTCCCATTTATCTCTACGGCTATGCTTCCAAGCAGGACTACAGGAAAACCGTTCCGCAGATCCGGGCGGGTGAATACGAAGCAATTAAAGGGAGGATCACTACGGATGAATGGGCGCCGAATTTCGGACCTGCGAAATTCATTCCATCGTGGGGTGCGTCGATGGTTGGTGCGAGAAAGTTTTTACTCGCTTACAACATCAACATGCTCTCAACGAAGGAACAGGCGCACCGAATTGCCTTGGATCTCCGTGAGGCAGGTCGCGGCCCTGGAAAAGAGGGCAAGCTGAAGGGTGTGCAAGGAATCGGTTGGTGGTTAGAAGAGGCCAACATGGCGCAGTTGTCGTTTAATCTCACTGATGAGGAATTGTGCCCTCTGCATGTCGCATTCGAAGAGGCGAAGCGTGGAGCCGAGGCTCTCGATTTATCCGTTGTTGGGTCAGAGCTGGTCGGTCTTGTACCGTTATCGGCTATCATGACTGCCGTCGAGTTTTATATGAAAAAGGAAAAGCTAGTTATTCTTGACCCCGACCAAAAGGTCAGACTGGCGATTGACCGTCTCGGGCTCAATTCACTTTACCCCTTTGATCCGAAGTAAAACGCCATATATATTTATATTGTTTTATAAATATTATTGCCAAAAGTTAGGATAATTAAAGAGTCGAAAATGCAAATTGATGCTTTACTAAAGGGAACGGATAATTGAATGGAAAGTGGAGGCGACAGATCCACCCAAGCCTCTGCTGGACATTAGCGTGACGAAATTTGTGAAAGAAGTGCGTGCAAGAACCCCGGCTCCGGGAGGTGGCTCCGTAGCTGCTTTAGTTGGAGCGTTGGGTGTGTCTTTGGCAAGCATGGTGGGTCTGCTCACTTACGGGAAAAAACAGTGGGAACATTTGGACGACAAAATGAGGTCACTCATCCCTCCACTTTACTCCATTGTCGATGATATCTTACCTTTAGTGGAGGCGGACACCGAGGCGTTTGAGGAATATGTGGTCAGAGCTTGAACAAACATCCATAATAAGAATATTTAAACATTTTTTGCTTTGTTAGAGATTTTGCAAATTAATTTCCAAATTTTAGGAAGCATGTCGACAAACAAAAAATCCGGATTCCGAGAAAGCCCAAAAGGCGCTTTTGAATGCAATCAACGTTCCAATGGAATTAGCAAGGAAATTGGCTTCACTGTGGCCACACATCGAAGAAATTGCGATCAATGGAAATCCCAATTGCTTATCGGATATACAGGTAAAAAATTATCAAGTTATGCTACTATTTGCAACTGTCAAACTCAACTGTTGCAATTAAAATTTTGTCCTCGTAGGTCGGTGCAAAATGCATAGAGACTGGAATTTGGGGTGCACGATGCAATGTCTTGATTAACTGCTCTTCACTCACTGACACCACTTTGAGAAACAATTTAATTAAAGAGGCCAACTCTCTTTATGACTCTGGTAAGCAACGTGCCACTCAGATCCTTGATTCCCTGGAGAAGGGTTCCATGAAGAAGTAAAAAAAAATATTCCAATTGGAAATAAAATAAGTTTCAAGAAAATTTTGGAAATCAGTACGAAAATGTAGACACATTTTTATTCATGTAATGTTTCATGTAATAATGCATTTTCAAGTAGGTATTTTAAAAATATTCCATGAAACAAATTCACATGGTTAATTTTCCGTATCTTTATCTTATCCTATCTACTAAGAATAGAGCCGGGAACTTAATTAAAAGTTAAAAGTGATTCAATGATGGTAAAGTGTTTAAATTATACACATTTTATTTATGTAATTGTAATATACATACACATTGCAAGGTTTAATCTTAAACTTGAACGTGACCGGAACCGAAAGTCAAAAATATTCAACAAACAACGCATTCTGGAATAATTCACCGTTAGCACCTTTCATTTTACAACAGTCACAGCATATAATTTAATAATTACTGCGTTCATCGACTTTAACACGCTAATTATCAGAATATTATATGACAATATAAAGTAATTCATTAATTACCATTATTTCAAGGTGACATTTTTCTTCCAAAATCGATTGTTTGCCATCGGATAACAAAAGCTAGAATCTGTGTCATATAATACAATTAAAACCGTAATTTCTTAACTAACCTCATATTAAATTTTTACATTACTAAAGATAAAAATGGCAAATATAAAAAACGACAGATACAATATAATTCAAAGATGGGAGCACATTCGTGAGTGAAAATCCACCGCTGCCTTGAAGAAATTTTTTTAAACATCCGCAATTATTTTAAATACCTAATCATTATTTCTGCATGATCGGGTAAAGTACATGATTCTTTCTTAGCACACTTGAACGAAAAACAACAATAATATTATAAAATAAAAAAATAATCTTAATAAATCTGTCGACAATAAAATAAATTCTTTTATTTTAATACAATACGCTAAAAGCTAAACACACAGTTTAATCAACTAAGCGAAAACATCTAACTTCTAAACAAAAATATTTTCCTAATTAGCCCTTAGGATTTCTTACGTCATTGTGAAATTTAATATTTCATCAGTTGGAAAGAAGAGGGGAACTCAGCATAATGCATTAATCAGCATAATAATAGTTAAACTTAAAAAATACTTGCAAGCACAAATCGCTTGAAAATGTGATTCATGCATTTTATTTCAGTACTGGGTCTCTGTGTAATTAGAAGAAAATACAAAAGCACAGATTTGACTTGACTTTCAAAGAAAACATTTTTATACGGATATAAAAACCTCTATAATTTACTAAAACATGGATTAATTAAATCAGTGTTGTCTTATCATAATTATACAATATTTTGGTAGATGTATTTAGGTATATTTATGTAGATTATGTCAGTTAAATTGTATAAATAGACAGCTAAGAGAGAACAATAATAATTACATAAAGAAATTGATTTTTCAAGATTTCGGACGCAGACAGGCAATAAATGAAAATCAAACAATTCTACAATTAACGAAAAGCACCTAAGTAGTAAAAACAGTTCTAATCATATTAACAAAAATTATAAATCAAATTTATTAATTACTTGCATCAGCATTCACCAAAATATTTAACTCTGATCTGATAGCTTTTCATAATAATATGTATTAGAATGACGATGGTTAAACACGTGTTATATTTAATTACTTGCGAGATTCTATCACCTTTAAAGGCTATTTATGTACATACAATTCAACTTTCGAGTTTAGTCAAGTTGTCGTTTTGGTAAAGCCTCTCATAATAATCCTTTCTATGTATAGTACGTGTACGTAAGCATGTATTTAATGGAGCTTAAAATATTTTGTATTTTAATGCTTGGTAAAAATAAAATAATAATATAATGGTTATGATTAATTGACTACACATGACTCAATAATAATAAGCGAGCTCAAGCAGTTTGCTTTTTTGTTTCATTCAACGGACTTTTCTTATCTGCTCCATTATTAACTGTGTCTATACATTATTTATATTGGTTGAGTTTGCGCTTTGCCGTTACATTTCTTTTGGAAGTTGTGGATTTTTTGGCATTCTTGTTTCGTCGTACAAAAATGTATGATCAACTATTTAACCAATTATTGCTAAGGTTGTCTAATTTCAATTAATTTTTCACAGTGTACAGACACACAGGCAGAAAGAACAAAACGAAACGAAACGCAATCTTCTGCTAACTAACAAACAATGGAAAGGCGTCGACTTCTAGACAGATAACAAAGTAAAAATGTGTAAAGTGTAAGTAAAGCAGAGATTTATGCCATTATCAGGAGTTGTTTAATAACAATACTTCGCTCACTTCTCAAAAACCATTGAATTTCAATTCAAACAATTTTCAGTTCTTTCTGCTACCACGTTTATTATAGTAATGTAATGTGTAACTGGTTCTCTCTTACACACACGCATGCTTCATTCAGTTAGCTGAGTTTAGGTAGGTAAAATGGTAAATGGTGATACATGAAACTTTTGGTCCTTGGCAGGTCTACGAATTTTCTTTCATCTAGATGATATCAGTTAATGCGATCATAATTATGACTGATCTCTCTCCTCTCCTCGATCTCGCATGCAGGCAATTGCAGGCCAGAGTCAGTTGAGTTGAGTACCCTTTCGAATACAATTGCCATTTGCTTATCAACAGTTTACTTACATTAATAGTTTCAAGTTAAATTTTAAAGTATTATTATGCGTAGCGTAAACGTAACAAAAATAGTATTATGTAGATATGTAAAGTACAGATTACTTTTATTATTATGATTATGATTATTATTGAGCGTATTTCCCTTCGCTTGCACTTTCACGTCTCTGAAGAAGCTGACGTCGCCACAATGGGATGTTTGCCACACGTTTCGCCTCGATCTCTAATTTTCTTTGTTCTTCAGCCTCTTTGCGTGCTCTCTCCGCAGCCTTTTTGGCCATCATTTGGCGTTTCCATGCTGGAATTGGCGCTCCGGTCATATCTTGAACGGGCACCTTTACCGTGACCATCAACAGTGAACAATGAACAATGACAACAATGCAACTAGCGAAATAAGAAAATAATTCACATTTGACATACAGCACATACCTCAGCGTAGAAGTTGACAGGTTGGTAGTAATTGGCTAATTCTTTCTGAACAGCTTTCTCTTCTTCAAGGTGTCTCCTGCGGAGTTCCTCCTTCCACTCTCGCACCCCTCCCACTTGACTTGACTCGGCCAGTTCGGCAATCACCGCCGCTTTCGTGGTCGTCTCCCCGATTGCCGAGAGATTGCTATTCGAGCCATTTAAAGCAGTGTTCGACCTGCGCAGCTCGCCGTTGCCCAACAGCTCGGCGTTAGATTTGCCAGTTTTGCATGAGCTCAGCGTGGGAGGATTGTCTGGCACAACTCTACCCAAAGGTGGGGCCGACCTGGTCCTGCTCATTGGGGTCTTCTTTAAATGAACTTTCTGCAGAATTACAAAAAAAAATCACAGAATTATGTAATTTACTTTTAAATTTTTTCTAGCGGTAAACTGAATTAGTAAATGTAATGAACTTACCAGCAATTCCTCCGGTTTTATCACAGCCGCACATCCCTTCATTCCCAGTGCACTAGGGGATTGCGTAGATCGGTTCACGGTCACGTTCCCGGTTCACTTTTGGCTTCTCTTCGCAACTTCCATTCTCATTCGTATTCACACTCGAGCTACTCTGACTCCTGTTGATTCGCTCTGCGTTGAACTCTTCAAACTCGTCCTCTGCGTTTGTCTCTTCAGGAACTGGGGACATCACTGCCACGAGGTTATCAGCGACGCCCAGGGCTTTGATAGCTTCTTCGACTTTTGATAAGGGTCTATTTGTCGGTGCGGTCGTGCTGCAACTCTGCGCCCCGTTTCCATTGCTGTTTCCATTTGTAACAGCAGCAGTTGCGGCGGCGGCGCCACCGCTCGCTTTTCCTTTGTTCTGAATGCTCCGCAGGTACTCTGAGGGCTTGATCAGAGCATCCTGTGGAGGAGTTGGAAAGTGCGGGGGGATGAAAGGAAGGCCAGGTTTACCTCCACCTCCAGGTGGTTTCGTCGGGGCAATCTGTGACTTTTCCTCTGACTGAGGAGAACCTCCACCCGCTGAAGCATCGCTGCCCATTATCACTGGGGGTGGCGGTGGTGGACAGGACGTCGTCCTCACCAACTTCTTACTCAAATTTTCAACAATATTTTCTGTCAGCTCCTCAATGTCTTCATAGTCATTTTCCACCTGCACCCCACCGTCACCGCCAGCAGTCTTTTTATCAGGTTCGTGAGGTCCATTGTCATGCGATCCCACCAGGTTATTATTGAAATCTGTTCCAAAACCAGGCATTGGAGGGGGAGGAGGCGGAGGTGGTACTCCATTCTTCGGGAGATTGTTTCCTCCGTTCGCATTATTAATGCCGTTTTGGAGGTGAATCTCAAAATTGTGACTATTTCCGGGAGACTCGCTACTGCTACTTTCCTTATTGTTATTAGTGCTAGCAACGATTTGCTGAAATTTTCCCTGTAGAGCGGACACCGTGCAGCCGATTCCGAATCCCGGTTTGCTTCCGGATGGCGGTGTCGGAGGTGGCGAGGAGCCCGATGAGACGGAGGAGGATGAGTTGGAGGAGAAATCCGTGTTATTATTGTTATTGTTATTATTATTGATTCCCAGTCCTCCCTTCACCTTGCTTGGTGTGTGACTTTCATTAATTAAATCTTGAATGTGGTGGTGCCCATGGCTGGGATTGACAGGAGCTGGGGCCATTTTGGACGCAACTGCTCTAGTCTCGTTGACAAGATTTTCCGGGGGGTGAAGAAAAAATGGGGAATTTGACGCTGGGACACAGGTGGAGGGCTGACGAGTGTGATGCGACTTCTTTGCACCTCCGTTTGCCAGGGGAGGTGGAGGGGGTGGAGGAGACGAAGAAGTAGGGGACTTCCCGTTAGATTGTTGAGCACTAGGAAAGGTTATTGCGTTACTACTATTGTTATTGTTATTATTGTTATTGCCACCGCCCTTCGGAGGATGAAGAAAAAACGATTTGGAGGAACTTCCCGGCGAAGACGCCGAGTCTTTGCTGTCACTCTCCGGGCTCTTTGTTCGGAACTCGGTCAGGGTGAAACTGTGCGTTGTTTCCGTGGCGGACTTGAGTTCTTCCGAGCTACTGTCCGAGGATGACACTGGGCAGCCACAGGATGTGATGCATGAATTGGAGGAGGATGACGCAGAGGGGGACAACGAGGGTGTGTTTGTTGAGGCAGACAAACTCGAGTTACCACTTGATGATGCACAATCTGTTCCAACCACTGCAGGTGGCGGAGGTGGTGGGGGTGGAGGAGGTACCGTGGGAGGTGAACCAAACACTTTCGAATCTTTATTGTTACTATTATGATTATTATGGTTATGATTTCCAGCATTGGCCGCTGCTGAAGAGTTCACAGTAGTTTTGATAACGTTCCCACCGTTAGAATTCACAGTTATTGTTGTCCCTGAATTATTGTTATTACAGTGGTCTTTACTGCGTTCCCTACTCCGTTCTCGACTCTTTTCTCGACCAGAGTTATTTGCATTCGGGGTCGTATACTGATCTAAGTTCACAGACACTGGCAGACTTAAATTAGGCTCTCTTGACCCATTCGATCCATTTCCGGATGAGGTTGCTCCAGTTGTGCCACTTGTAGCATGTTTTGCCAGGATGTTCACAATCTATGGAAGTTTCCAATATAAAGCCAAACCGTTGTCACAAAAACTTTCAACATGCAGAATGTAAGGTAATATAATTAATCACTATTAAAAAGCTCTTTTCAGTTATTTCCTAAAAAATCATCCCAGAAACTGGTGTGGCACGGTATAATCCATCCTATCCTCTTTTTGCAACTCTTTTGAACCCACGCCATGAATGAACCTCATCATCAGGCAACAGGAAGCTCATGCAGTATAGTACTTAGTTGAAAGGCTTTGATGAACATTTTAGTAAGCAAAGTGGTCAAATAAATTCAGCCTTAACTAACCTAACATTTTCTCCTCCAATCCAACCAAAATGTTGCAAAAAGTACATTAACGAGACAAATAGTTAAAGCCTGCAAATCTTTTCTTTTCTTTTGAGAATAATCCATGCCAAAAAATATGTGCCTAGCTCTAGCCCCTCGAAAGTAAATAAGCGCTTTATTTTTTATGTATAGTTTTAGCAGATAACGTCGCTATTTTTATAACAGTCCTCGCTCAGTCTGTCAGAGAGCCGTAGTCTACTATTACATAAAATTCTTGATAATAAAATTATACACAACACATTCATATTTTCCATTTAATACCATTATTTTTATAGCGTTCGAATCACTGGTCTCCTGATAAGGTGCAATTTTTTATTGCATTTATATCAACTACCTGTCTATTACCGTGCTCTGACTCTGACTCTGAGTGACACGGTTCAAGGCATTTGCAATTAACATGACTATGACCATCCGCCGCTTTTACTGCTTTACTTAGGTCCAACAGAACAGATACATTATATTTTATTATAATATTATATAAGTTAGTTGCACATTTTATTTCAATCGTGCGCCCTCGACCATGCCATTTATTTTGTCTTAAAAAATTTACAACTCTTTCCTCCATCATTCATTCCGCTCTTGAGTTTTATTCAGTCTTAAAAAAACAGTTCTCAGAGAAATATTCAAGCAAAAGGGTCAACATTGATTATTTTGTCGGGGTGGAAAGTCAAAATAACAACAACAGCTACATTTTTTACTCTTTGCTGTTGCATCATCGCCATTACAATACAAGGGTCAAGGCTGGCCACATTCGTGTAGTTGTAATAAAAAAGCATTTGAGTTTTGTGCCAGCGCTTCCTGCACAAGAAATACTCGAGTTTCTCTCATCTCGTAATAAATTCATGCGTTTCTCATAAAATCGCGAGTTCCCGATTGTGAAGAAGAGATAAAAAAATGAAACGGAACATTTTTTATGTCGGTCGGTATAAAATAAAAAATAAATCCATTCAAATGGGAAGTCTATATAAACTAAACTAAAGTTTAAATGAAAAAATGCACTAAAATCGTATACATTATCCCATCTAACGGACATTCATGCATTATCTCATTTCGGCACGAAAAAAAACTCGGTTCGGCATCGGATCGGAACTCGGGTTTCTTTTATATTGTGCCCCTCATTAAAACCTGCATGCTCATAATTTAATCTCGTTAATAAGAAGCGTATCTACTTTTAACTAGAATTTTTCTTTAAAAAAGACTCAGTCATTTCGTTCACTCAGTTCCTACAATTTACGTCATCGTCAGTAATCATCGTAATCGTAATCTTCAAGTCATGCGTCTGTGAAATTTTTTATTATTTAATATTGATCTTATTTATGTGCCACTGGGTAATTTGGCATTTACGGTATTGTTCACACTGCAGCTTACTGAAAAAGCGCGGACAACATTTTTTAGGTATTTATGCCGCTTTGTTGTTGTGATGTTTTCGTCATTAATTCCTATAATTACCTGAGTCGCTCACTGTTACTTACCTACTACCACTTATGCCCTACCAGCAGACTTTTTCAAGTCATCATAATCATCATCATCGTTGTTATCAACGTGAACGCATCAGATTCGTAATTGAACTCCACTTAAGTAACGCGTGAACCCTGAACAAAACGTCTAATCTAATAATAATAACTCGCGTAACACTGCAGCTCAACTGCAGCCTGTAATATGGAAGTGTAATAAAGCCTTTAAGTGATTAATTGGTACTTTTGCAGGTAAATACTAGGAAGACAGGGAATGGGATAATTTTCTCCAACTGACATAACTCGGGACACACGCAATGCAACGCAGGTAGAAAAAATGAAAGCGTGAATGAATTACATTTTTATGAGTCGATAACCGTATTCTATGACATCATTGCAAGAAAAATTTAACCAGATTTAATTTTATGACTACTCTGCTTCTCCTTGCTTGATGTGATTTTGTGTGAAAAATATTTATGAAAGCTCGTACACGCGTACTACTACATATGTACGTCATCAGTCAAAATCTGTAACCTGTTTTAGACAAATTCAAATGAAGAAAGACAAAAAAAAGAAATCTGCACTTACTTCCATATGGCCATGGTCATTTGCAACTCGGATCGGGGATCGACCTTGATTATCCAAAGTGATCTTGGCTCCATGTCTGAGTAACCAACGCACTGCACGAAGCTGTCCCGCTATTGCCGCGTGATGTAACGCGGTCGCACCATTCACATCACTTTTTTGCAAACAAGCGCCAGCCGATTTGAGAAATCTCAGGGTCTGAATGTGACCTTCTCTCGAAGCGATATGGATTGGTCGCAACCCTTCCGGTCCACAGGACGCGTCCGCACTAGTAACCATAAATAAATTTACCACACTTTTTCACCCATATTCAAGAACAAAAGGCACAAAACATTTTCACAAATGACTTATTCAATGATTGATTAATTACACTGAAGAATAAAAATATGCAGCACTGAAATACAATCTGTGACAATTTTCTGATGGATGCAATTTTTTAGAATAATTTTAATGAGTAACGTATTTATGTAAAATAAAAATTTTCGAATGTTAACGAGTAGCACTTTAACTAAGGCACTAAATTGAAATTAAAATAATGGCGAGTGAAAACCTGACTGCAACTCACTTTCGCAATTGAAGGAGTGAAGATGCTCAATCTTTGTATGTCGCCAAGAACGAGGGCATCAGAAAAAGTTATTAGATGTGATATGATATGATGCGAGTGTGGAAAAAATACCCTCAAATCCTTCAAGGTGCATCCTTCCTGAAGTTAGTTCATACTTGAAATGGCCACCTTCACTCAGTTCATGAGTAGAAAAGTAAAAAAAGGGGAAAATGCAATTAACCACACTTTTATTGCCCATAAGAAGGACCAAGCCCTGCATCTAATCAGATAGTATCTCTGAACTTAACCTACGGCCATAGAATAGTTTAGAGTTGAAATAATTTTATTGTAATCATACTATTTATAACTACAATGAATATGAAGGCAGGCGTTTCAATCAACACCAGGTGTAACTCCGCACAATTATTATTACCTCAATGAAAAGAGTAGAACGCCAAAAACATGACTTCAGTTCAGTCATTACCTGAGTTAGAGTTTGAGTACTCACAAAACTCGCATTAAGACGCCAATACAATTCTAAAAAGATGGGGTCACTTTCATCAAAAGAAAAACGAAAATGTGGAAAATCAAATAAACTCAAACTCATGTCTTTGTTTTATTTAAGCGATTTTATTATTAGCATTAAAAGGCTGCAAAATAAAATGCAATCTGGCAGCCGCCATTTCAGATGCAAAGCATTGTGTAGTAATTGTAAATAGACGTGTGTGTGCGAGCAAATAACCTACACGGTGCGTTATAAATTATAGTTAGTGTTGGTGTACGTATGTACATGAGTTACTGTTAACCTTCTTACGAAAGGTGAAAAAACAAAGTCCAAGAAAATATTTTCATTTTCTCCGCTTCGTTTCCCAAAGTTCATGCAGACAGGGAGGCAGAGTTTAGTGCATTAAACAATACTACCAGATTCGACGCATAATTCGACGTGTGAGGCATGTGTAAAGTGGATGCTCTCTGCTCACATTTAACTTTTGCAGTTTTGTAAATTCATCAGCCAAATCAGACCAGATGAAATGAAATAATCATTATTTACTTTACAAGCTCGTATTTGGGTAGACTTTAAGAGGCTGCAGTCTATTTTTAAGCGAGCAACATGTGTCTTTTATTTTACTAAAACAGGATCATGCTACATGCTTAAATGCTTGCATATTTTATCCCTATTGTGTGAAGTCAGTTAAGCTAACTTGTCTTTTTATCTCTGTAATTGTTAACTGCAGATTTTTTATCTAGAAAATGTCTTATAGATTACAGGGAAGCACTAGCTATAATTAATATACCTACATAGATACGGATACAAACACTACCTACATTAACAAAACATAACTTACTACATATCAATATCCTGTTCATTCATTAGCTGCTACAGTTTTTCATACGTGTGTGTACAATTTCCGAAACTAGTACTTTTCAACAGCCATGTAAAAACTTAAATTTTTCTTGCTAGCTTAATTAAATTATCATTTCCTAAACAGAGCTGAGTGGACACAAAAATACATACCTTACTTAAATTCATTACTGTACTGTAGTTATTTAAATAGTTACTACTAAAAATCTGTTTAATGTCTTTTAAAGCGGGCTTAACATAAGAACCAAAGTAAGCACAGTTTAACCATTGCAGTTAATAGTTGGTACATCAATCTTTAGAATTATGATAATTTTACACTGCCCAGCTCTTTTCTATTTTTTTTACCCTAAGAACCAAAGTAAGCACAGTTTAACCATTGCAGTTAATAGTTGGTACATCAATCTTTAGAATTATGATAATTTTACACTGCCCAGCTCTTTTCTATTTTTTTACCCAAAATCATAAAGAATGAAGATTAACTCGGTGCAGGCAGTATAAGCAAAATATTTTGAACTAGTTTATGATACGGTTACAAACAATAATCACAAGCCCAAAACGATTATAATTTTCTTGGTAAAAAGATTTGAGCAATATCAAACTCAAGCTTTCGTTTTCACTTTGAAACCAGAGTCATGCACATGCCATTTACTATAGTCTTTAGAATTAAATGCAGTGTTAAAAAATTGTGGACACGTTTTTTTTCCCTTTTTACAGGCATGTTGTCACAACCTGTGTTTCACAAATTGTATCAACTTACTTTTCCACACACACCAGACTTGATTTTTTTAGAAACGCCACAAACATGAAACGAGCAAAACTTCCTTTCATCAATAGTCTCTCCAAGTTATACAAACAAATGCGCAGCGTGCTTCTGCAAATAGATTTTCATTAATTAGGCAAACAATCTAAAAAAATATCCGTCTTTTTGTAGTTTGAGGTGATCAGCGTAAAAAATCAATTTACTAGAAAAAAATTTCTAAAACTAAACCAGGTAAATAAATACCCATGATATCGATATCAATCTAAATGCATGTGCATAATATTATTAATTGTTTTTACTTATTTATTAGCTCCTTTTAATTGTTCGTCTCTAAATTGGTAATGATAGTAGTAAACGTTAAATTCTCTCACTTCTCTGTTTAATTGAACATTGATTTTCTAACTTAGCCAGTTTCATGTTATAATCGCTGTACAGGCAGTGTTCGGACTCAATTAGAATTTATATTGCTCATTGACAGCCAGTAGCATGTAGAAAAAAAAATTATTTTTCTACTTTACTCTGGCTGCCTAGTTAATGAAATGATTAAATTACATTTCAATACAAATCCTTATAATTGCCTTGCTTCGCGTTAAACTTGAAAACCTCTTAAGTATCGCATTCCAAAATTGAATCATGTTGGTTTGTACTTAAAGCAAAGATAAGCAGAAATTCAGGCGAGATTTTCATTGACTACGCCGGAGCATTCATTTCATATCAACTATCATAATTACTACTTTACTTATCTTTACACGCATTCATTTAAAAACCATTAATACATACCATATTTAATTACAATTATAACACACTTTAACTTCTTACACCTCTGGTTGCGTTGCGTTGCATGTGCCCGGCGAGATGCAGTCATAGTCATCGCCATCGCCATCATCGCATGCATATTTTTCACGCAAAACAAATGCAATTTAAAATTAAATTATTTGAACCACCTGGGCTTAACTGAGTCTTATAACCTTTTAGTAATTATTTAATACAGAAAATATGATGGGCGAAATGGTAAAATGCACCTCATCGTCATTCACTTTAAAAAAAGTAGAAGTGAATTAAACAAAAAAAGTTTAATATTGTAGTATTTAGTAAAAGTATGAATGTGGATCCACGAAATTGTGTGTGGTGCGACAGAAGAAAAAAACAAATTAAAAGTTAAAAGTATGCAATTTTTAATTTGTTCGACATTTTCTTGTTTCATGCATGATGAACCTGATTTCTGATTTCCTTCATTTTGATTTCAAACAGATTTGCTACAAGGCATTACGAGGAAGTATGCATTTAATTTTTACTTTGATTCGATCATTCAATACAATACACAAACAGGAATTTCAATTTTTTGGTTCACTATGATCATGGTAATCTTTTACAAAGCCAACACCTTTGCCGCTAATAAAACATGAGAAATATTGCCTTAAAAAACTCTGGTGACTGATTAGTAACTGCATAAAAATGGGCTTGGCCTGAAAAAATTGTTCGACAATAGCATAAAAGCCTCCAATAATTAGCCACAGTACTTATTTTAAAGATTTTGTGGGCTTTGTATTTAAGCATCGTTTGCTTAAACTTAAACAATATTTAAATACAAGCTCAAAAAAATTCATCGGATGTCCAATTTTTCACCATGAGTAAAAATCGGTACTCAATCATTATAAGCATTGTAATCGTAGTAATTACTTAGAAATTGATAAATAACCAAATGACTTGTCATTAATTAATTGTTCACTGTGCTACTAGAGCCAGACTGCTTCAAAATCAAGGCATTTATTAAAGTCCATCTGGTGGATTTTTCGTTAGTTTTTAGTATTGTTTGTTATATTTATTTGTGAGTGAAAGAAAAGCAGAAAAAGCATTTCTAAAATAAATACATACATACATTTACTTAAGTTAATCTGCTAAGACAAAAAGCTACTAAAGTATTTAATGGTAAATGTTAACTGTGGCTAACTGTTTCACCACGAGACTGATAAAGCATGACTCGCGACCTCCTTAGTTTCTCAGTCGTCTCATTCCACTTAGCTTCTCTTCATTTCACATTTTCATTTTATTTCAAACATGGTAAAAGCTTCAACAATACATTTCAATGATACGAAGGTGAATTCTTGAAGACTTGCGACAGACATTTCTGTTTCAATGAAGGCATGATCACAACACGACGTCATTATTCTAAACAAGATAAAAGACGCACCAACTGTTTAATTACATATAATTGTGAATCATTGGGTTTCCGGAGATGTGTCTAAATCAAAATTCTAAATAGATGGAGGGGTTTCGAATTGCACACAAATTAAATATTGTCACCACACCATCAAAGTTCAAATGAAATAATGAGCAACCTGCATTAATTTGGTACAATGATTTGATTTGATTCTATTATTAAATTACTCCAACTGCTCCTATGTTATAAAATAAAAGATTTTGCTAAAGTTAAGCATAAATAATCACGTAAAAATAGAAGTGTTAATTATCTATGTTAACTTACAGCTTAATTTCAGCTAAAAGCATGTAGGTACATAAAATGTACAATATGCAGAATGCAAATTAGCAGAGCGTGCAAACATTATTGTGTTTGTGTATGCACCTAAACGTATCTGTTTCATTATTCTGGTAGCATTTCATTTTGCTGTTGCTCCGAATGTGATTTACTATGAATGAATAATGCCCACAACAGCCGCACAATAATGACCAAACCCACAAAGGCACATGTTGTACTTGATTGTCGAAGCATCAAATTGAATTTTATGACATTTACATAAAGTTAGGTTAAAACTAAAGCATGTTCCTACTTCCACGAAAGTCGTTTTGTTTTCTTTTGTTTATTTAAATTCTACATTTTCATTTTTTGCCGTTCCATTGCGCGCTTTTGATAAGTCAAGATAAACGCAAAAATCAGAGTGCATAATGAAGACAATTTAGCGATCAATTTGTGTAGCGTAACAAACACACAAATTTACATTACATTACATCTCAAAACTTTCCTGTCTGCTAGAGAAACTTTTTCAAAATAACATTGCGTTATTATGTAACACAGTAAATAGTAGCAAATTGTTTTTCAAATTAAGCTAACTAACTAAAGCTTAACTAAAAACTAAATGCAGTTTAAAATTAACTAATCATCATCGCAAAAAATAAGGATGTGATGATTATGTGATTCTCTTGTTACACTTGATTTTTGACTCACGACAAGGAAAATACGAGAATCACGAATTAATTCTGCGATGAGACGAGACGGGATGCATGTGACAGTAAATAAATGCTGTAAATTTATTTACCTTTACGCATGTGTTTTACTGTTGCCTTTTTGTACTTTAATGGGAAGCAGCAGTTTTCAATTTAGTCATCAAAGTACATAATTGGTAATTGAGTCAAAATGGAACAATATTTTTTCAAGTGAAAGTGACGGAAAGAATTTTGTCATTCATTAAATATTTTCGAGAGTAGTGGAGCATCAGTCAGTGTATGTAGCTACCTAAACTAAATTGGACTAAACCTGTGCTTTATTTTTGCTTTGGCTAATAAAATGTCTAAGTAGGTAATTGCTTACAATTTTTTATTTTTGCAACTTGTTCGTCTTCTCTTCATTCAATTCTAGACTTTTTCATTGCATTTGGCTAATTTACGCAAGCATTAATTTTATCTTCTTTACATACTACACTGTACGGTTAACATTACAGTTACCGTTACAGCACTTGCTAGTGATTTGCATAGATTTATGTAATCTCTTTTTACAACGCTTTCAACTCCCAATTTTCAACTCGCATCAGTTCGACAAGGAGTTTTGCATAGAAATTAACGGTGGTTTAAACGCTTGTCATTTAGAGCTGAAAACGTAACTGAAACACTTCCTCCCTTTTCCTTATTCTGAATATGTATCATCTCAGCTTTTTATTATTTTAAAGAATAGCTCGCGCATTATGGGTGTTAAATAATAATAATAATCGGAGAGAAAATGAAAGTTGCTGGTGATGGTGAGTTGATGTTATGGGATGGATGGTGGCATGCAGAGAGCTACTGTTGTTACGTGTGGTCTAAAATTCTGAAATTGTTCAGCAAGAGTGAACCAGGTTTTTTGAATTGGCACATATGTACGTACATAGAAAAAGTTTTTCTTATCCGACGAAAATAAATTGCTCCCATCGTCAATACATCATTTTACGATATGTTTATGCATCTGAATGTGTGCGTTATTATTGTTGAATTATGATTGTTGTCAGTTGACTGACTGACTGACTAACTGACAAAGATCTTGGGGAGTTTTTTTTTTCGTGAAATAAACAAAAAGGTCCCTTTTACCAGACGACTCTCTTTTTAAAGGATCAATCGAACGTTGGTTTGTAAGAGATTGGGTGTAGTGTAGTAAATGTAAAATGAAACACAACACACATTTTCAAGACACTCGAAAAAATCAATCTTTTATGGCTTTTGTCATTCACTGCTGAGAAATGTGGTTTACACAGACATTCATTCATTCAGCCTCGTGTAATATTTCGAGTTACTTGGAATGGAAGCATTTGAGTGGAGAAAATCTTTGTGATTTAGAAAGACGAAAAGTATTGAGCGTTTCATTCTTGATTTTGTGGTTCCTCTTCTGCGTGTATCAAGTCTTTTGATACTCTGACTGAGTAACCTCTTTTCAGGGGCAAAGAGTCTGCCTTTTACTCAAAACATCTGCCATGGTGCAGATTTGAATTGAACTGAAGATGAAGTCACTCTTCAACAACGTAGATCCGAACATTATTTATGAAGGAATTCAATTCAACATCATTTGCCACACCACAGGAATTGATTATTACACTTATGCACTTACTGCAAGAAGAATAAATCACAAAAGCTGTGAGAGAATTTTTAGCAAAATTTGAAGAAGACGTAAGTAAAGTAGCAAGAGTAAAATAGTTGGTGTTAGAAGAGTCAAACATTTTCACTTTCGTGTTGTTAGCTTGCACACTTTTTAATTAGTTGCAATTTGTAGATTTCTAATCCTCACTTTTTTGTCTTGTATGTTAGTATTATAAATCTTCTCTGAAATTCATCATTTTATGAATCACAATAGAAAAATGGGTGCAAAATTTTAAATAGATACAAAATGGTCTTTATAGATACAAAGTGCATCTTCATTTTCTCAAATTTCTTTTATTGTGTGCCTGTCAGTCAAGTCAGATCATCTTCATCTTTGTTTGCATCTCTTCTTACAATACAGTCTTTGATTGTATCTTTTGTGAAAACTGAAACTTGCAATTTTATGTGCAACACAAATTATTTATGTGTATTAGTGTAGCATTTTGCCTTTACCACTAAATCCGGTGTAACGTTAATAAACAATATTAGATAAAGTATCGATATCAGATTTACTTTCATGAACATGAAACTCTATGAAAAATGAACATCTTGTATTTAATCATGGGTGAGTAATTGAACATTGTAAATAAATAATTAGCAGATGCTCATTATTGTAAACGAATTAATTAAGATGTTCTTTATATTCAATTAAAAATATTAAATTTCACTTTAAATCATTTTCCAGTTTCATCTTTTATTTGAGTTGACAAAAATGGTCCACAACGAATTTGTTTGCACAGGGTTACAATGCAAATATACCTACATATGCAGTAAGTAAGGTCCTAAAGAATTAATTAATGCAAATGCAAAATTAACGTAACATTTCTAATTAGAATGAGCCAGCACTATTTCCTCGTTCACCGCATAACTTCTGTTGCAAGGCAAGTTAATTATTATTACGTAGGCAGACATAAACATTCAGTAGCATTCTTTCATGAAAAATGCAACGCAAAATAAATGCAAATGGAGCGCATAGTTAATTAAGTGGTTAATGCATACCTTTGGTTGAGCAGTTTAGGGAAGGGGTGAATTCAATTACAGTATAGTAGTGTAGTACATTTTTTTGCCCAAGGGTGCATGCATAGTTATTACATTTTAGTTGTATGTATCTACTTATTTTAGGCTTCCTTCCGTGCAGATGCAGGTTACTTCAAGTACCTCTTAAAATTAAGTTTAAATAACTTAAAATGCGTTTTGAGTAAAACTGACCATCGTTGGCCACCTAGCTGAGAATGTTGAAATCAAAAGTCTTTGTTTTAAGTTTCGCCACAATTAACTTAAAGTCCGTTGGGTGGGAGTATGAGGAGCGGCGAGCCTGAAATTCGAAACACTAAAAAGCTGTGCCTCAGTAATGGCGTTGTTTGTAATTGAAAGCATCGTTAAACTTTGTATAACAAAATTATATTAAAAAAATGTTACAAGTTATGACAATATAGTTATTTAGGCTCTTTCCCTGGACACAAGGACATTGCGTTACAGGAAATACTAAACCAATTGTAATGAACTATATTAAATTAAAACAATAATAATTATCCATTTTCCTTTGTTAAAGTCACAGAGTACACCATGACACGATGCGACATTTGTTCCCACCTAGACATTTTCAGACAATCGCACGTAACAATATCATTCATGTTTTCATTGTGTTTTAGTTGCATTTTACACATGACATGATTCGCTGATTCGCTTACATGCAAATCGAGTAATCTGAATAATTGTAACCCATTTTAATTATTATTAGATTATTAAAAGAGTCAAAGTGTGCGCAAGGCAAAAAGTCGGACAATCACATATTTACGTAATTTTTTGAACATTTACAACACCAACAGAACATGTGTCTTCAGATGCCAATCTGAATCTGAAGTTGTCATCAACAATGTAAGTATGTAAGGCGGTAGCAAGTTGCAATGAAGAAAATCTGCATAAAATAATAGGCAATTAAACACGTTAATCAATCAATGCTCAATCAAAGAATCAATGTTGAAGAGGACAATGAAATGTTGAAATTGAAACTCATTCTTATACATCATAATATCAATTTTAGAGTCTACTTTCATTTTTAGAAGAATTAGCAAAAAACTCTTTTATTTTATTATCAATAAAGTGAAAATTCCTGCGGCTGGTTGTAAACCGCAAAAATGAGTTAACGAATAATTTAATGACAATAATTTCCTCTGCTAATTCACTCATGAGTAATTGACAAGCAATATAACACTTAAAATGTAAAAAAAAAATCGTTATTCTAAATTATGTTAAGAAATTCGTAGCCATTGGCCATTTTGGCGAGAAAATAAATTTCATGGACGAAGAGACTAACACAATGAAAAATAAATGTAAATGAGGTGCGTATAGTTCAGTGATAGTCAGTCAGCTTAGTCAAAATCAAAACTCGAGTCATGATGGGAAGAAAGGGTGATTTTGTATTTATTCGTAACGATTAAACGAGCACTAATCACTGCAATTAGCTAGTGTATCAGATCACTGCACCCACATAAATGAATCCAATTCCACCTCCACCACCATACGTAAGATTTGAAAACTGCAGGAGCGTAACCTAAAAAAATCTCGCATGGTTAGAAATATGAACACGCACTTCGCGTGTTCTTTTCTTTTTCATTATAAAATATCAATTCTTGTTCACAAAGAAATTGGGCTAACAAACACTACCGCACCATATACCATAGGAGAGGAACGAGAGGTACTATCTGCTCTTAGTCTACACATGCCTACGTAAAACTTTATTTATAACACAGGGAACATAAAAAAGAATAAAAACAAAAGGGTTGTGAACAAATAAATCTTTGAAATAAAAACACTTCTTTAGACATTATTCCTCATTCAAGAAGAAGGTGTCAATTAAACATTTCATTTGCAGTACAGTGAAGCGAATAATATTTGTGAAACAAAAAATTATTTTCTCATCTAAACACTTACATTGTATGTGTTTCAATTGCATTGCATTTTTCATTGCACTTTCTCCTTTTTTCGTGGCTTTATTAATAATAAAATGATTGTACACACAGAGATACATCTGCTCACTTCTTATCTTGTGAGTACCTACTTTGCTTGCTTTGCGTACATTTATAGAGTGTGATTGGTGTGTCGTGTCATGTCCAAGCAAACAGACAAATCTGACTTCACTCGACGCTGTAATTATTTGAGCAGACCACCTGTGAAATGTTCTCCGCACTTTTATGGCTCTTTAATTCGCAACTCGAAAAACAGCGACATCAACTCAGCAAAGAATCGCAGATGCATAATGTGCTTGAAGCTAAAAAGAGCATGAAATCTGATCCTTTGGCTTATCAATTTCTTCCTTATTTCACTAGACGATCTTTATGATTTATCTAGCAAAACAATTTTAGATTTTCAGTGATTGTCACTGTCACTAAATTTATTTTTAGCACAAGGCGAACTTCCATCAGAAGGTGTGACTAATCGATGTTTATAGGAGAAAAGTACTCAGCTTTTGCATTGCAGTTTATTTAAATATTTTTACTACCACTGTCAAGTGAATAACTTGACAGTTGACTCTCATAGAGTGTTTAAGAAAATCGAGCTAGGGAAACATCAGCCGAGTTGTCAAATAGTCAAAATCTAAAACCATTGAAAGTTGCACGACAATGTAGTAGGTTTTAAAATAACCAATATGTGTATGAAAGAAGAAAAGTGACGGAGATAATTTTTACTACTGAATGAAAGTAACATAACTGCAGCTTGCATTGTCGCAACTGTCCGTGACAATCTGTCACTATATCATATTTGGACACCAACTGTCACTTTTGCGACTGTTGACTAAAGCCATCAGCCTCGGCGACGTTGACGTCACCACCGTGGCTGATAGTTTTAAAGTTTTAATTTGTGAAAACGAAGAGATGCGCTTGTTGTTTAGTATTAGTTAGTAAGCTTATGATTTTGCACTTGTGAAAGAAAATCACATTCGCTTGGCCGTGAAATGAAGTCGCGCCATGTCAGTTTAGTTAGAGTATTTATTTATTTCGACTTTGACTTTCGGCTATGATTTTATTATCATATTACTATAGCCTCTAAGTTACTACCTAGTTTTGGTACGGTCGGTAAAATCCTGTGAAATCATAAAGCTAGAAAATTATTCAGGCATACTAACTTTACCTTTTACGTCAGCATCACTTCCACCATGATTTACAACTAGTAAAAGTCTGATAATATTATTATTGCCGAGAAGACAAAAAGTTCACATTCATTTAATTATTTACTACATTATGATAACCCTTAAAAAGTCAGCAAGATAAATATTTATAAAAACAATAAATGAAAAATAGTAGGATATTTAAAGTAGGTGATAAACTTTACATAAAAAGCCGTACATACAAAAAATGCTTCAATAACATAACATGACCTA
The DNA here is from genome assembly GCA_021029165.1 of Cyphoderus albinus. Classification (NCBI taxonomy): domain Eukaryota; kingdom Metazoa; phylum Arthropoda; class Collembola; order Entomobryomorpha; family Paronellidae; genus Cyphoderus; species Cyphoderus albinus. Next base: position 17,026 of record VYYJ01000399.1, on the reverse strand, counting down.
GTAAATGTCAATATGAAACGATAAAACTTTCGCGCTAGTAAACAACTAATAAAACGGTTCTATAAAATGATAAAGAATTGAGAATAATTTTTGAAAACAAACTAAAATGAAACTCAGGGAAAATGGGACAACTTATAGAAACTGTGCAACATGATTTAATAGTACAAATGGGTTATATTCCAATGTCGGCCTCGGCCATGAAAATCATTAATATTTTGCTTGCACGCTCACTCAGGTGAAAATTATGTCACAAATAATATTGAAATGAGAATTAAATGAAAGCTTGCAAGAGATTTGGGTATTGTGTGACAAGAGAAGTTCTTTCTTTAAAGGAAGCACTTTCAGTGTTTGTTACGCATCAACTACTCTACTATTTCGTAGTGGATCACTTCCTTAAAGGTTTTATTGGATGTACCGCAGCAGCAATGAAATTATTAGCATGTAAACACAGAATTCGAGATGTAGCATTAGCATAAATTCTAAACCAAAGCATCTCTTTAGGATGAAGCTATGATGCGTCATAGTTGAGATGCTTTTAGGAAGGAAGTTAAGGAAAAACGAAAAATAAAGGAAGCAAACCGTGGTAGCTAAATATTATTTACAATAATTATTATTAAGTGCTGTTAACTCATATTTTTTCCATTTTCAAATAGCTTTTGTTGAAGCGGAGGTATTTATTATCTATAATAAAATTAGAAAAACCGTATTACACAGTTGGACGCATGGTATTATTTAACTCCAAAGTTCCTATTCAATTCCACTTTTTGTGTCCAATTACTACTAAATATTGATATCGATCCTTTAATTCTAGCATGTTTTGCGGTTGTTCGCCCTGACTAAGGAAATGAATGAACAATGCAAGAACGCAAACTAAAACTCTTTTTCGTGAATGAAAAGAAAGCTGAATGAGGATTTTTGGTTTGAAATCCTCTGGCTTGTCAGCAACAACGAATTAACGATCGGTTTGAATTTTTACTTTGCTTTTTATTACCTTGGTTGAAGTTGAACGAAAGGATGTAATTCTATATTGGATTTGACAACACGTTCATTAATAAGATTTGTGGGCATGCTTGTCTACTAGCTACTACTTTAGACCATAGAATGATGCAGAAGCAAGAAGATTTAGCATGAGAGCAGATTGTTCTGAAAAGCCATAATTTGCAATAATCTTCCTTATTTTGTACTTTACAGAAAGTAAAAGCCTTGTTTGGTTTCGTCTTTTTGACAGAGGTCTTTTGTAACTACCCGTATGTCATTTTTATGTACAATCTGATCTCCGTTTGTTTAGCCCAGGGAACACTTTGATAGGCAAGGAGAAATTTCCGTCATTCATTCATTAATAAAATTGCAGCTTCGTCACCTCAGCTCATCTCATCGTGTAATAAAATAATACTACGCTTTCCTTTCTTTTCTCAACAAATTTTACCACAGCCGCAAACAAGTAACAAAATTTATGTGACACTCTACCATCTCCGTACTTTAATCATTCTTAATACATAATCTTAATCACCACTTCTTCTTATCAAGCGATGGATTAGGTTAGGTAAACGGTAAATTGAAACGTCTTTTCCTTTCGTGGTTAGTACATAAATTTATTAATTAATTGCGTGGTATCGGTATCACACACACTACATAATCACAACATGCATTGTATCGATCGGTGTCCTTTATAAAATTTACCCATAGTTTATTGTACTCCAACTAAAGTTCCGTTAGGCATTTTTTCCTTCACATTAGATTACTAGATGCCTAATTGAATTAGAATTGATACTAGTTGTTTTATGTTGCAACATTATTGTAACATTGATTAGTTGTTCTGTTAAAGTCATCTCAAAGTCCCGACCGACGCACATTTTTAATTAAATGCGAGAAGAAGAGGAGCAGCCGCAAAAGCAAGCACCCACAAGAATGTCTCAAGAACACTACGCAACTCAACCTGAATCACGTACAAACGTTACCGTCACATCACATCGCATTCACAATCAATATCAGTGGTTTCAAAGAAAAGAAAAAAGACGAGTCATTTTGTTTCCGAAAGTCATTATTATTAATATTATTAGTTATTGTGTGTCGTTAAGTACCAATACAACGATCAATACTGTGTAATACCAGAACCAAGCATCAGCATTTCATCCGACTTTTCCCTTGATAGATAGGATTGCGTTAGAGTAGAGAACACAAAAATGTGTTAATGTTGACAGATCTGGGTAAATAAAAAAATCAGCAACTGAACACGCTTGAGGCTTGAGCGAAGCGACACATTCGCAATTAAATTAAAAATGACTCGTATTATTATTATACAAGGTATTACTTCACAACTTGACAATGATTATTAAAGACAATGTTGTAGCAGTGATAATAACACAAAACGAAGCTAGTAGCTGGTAACTGAAATTCAATGAGGAATGACAGAAACACGTTTGAAAACATGCATACGAACGAGAGATTTGACAAAGTTACAGCGAGGCATGTGTGAGGCATTGTTAATGACAGGTCAACAATAACAGTAATTAATGTATTGGTGCTGATAAATTCCCATTATAATTAATATTAATTAAGCAAAGACAAAGACAACAATTAAACATTTATGTGAATCTCGCTGGCACGTCCATCCAAGCCGAAGCACATCGTGCTCGTATCTTATCGTACGTACAAGCCATTAAAAATACAATGTGTGACACCTTGAAAAAGAAAATAGGAACATTGTTGCGAATGTGAATCAGGCTTCGCTCCATATTGTCAAATGAATATGCAACTTTTTTTCATCAGCTCAAATCAAATCGAACGTCCAACCACATTCAGAATTCCTGCACGCTCTTCCACAGGAATTGGATCACGTGCGTGCTCATACAGGAACATAATAATAAAATTTAATTTACAAATGTTTGCAGCTTCTCAAATGCCGTGTATTATTATGGGAAATGTTTCTACGTGTTTTTTTTTCATGAATGGTAAAAATATTAGTGGGACAGCTAAATATAATAAAGGCTTGTCTTGTGGCATATTATTGTACAATTTAATTGCATGACTCAAGTCCGACTCAAACTGAAATGTAACAAGTTGTTAGATAGGGGTATTATGCATACACTGTTATTATTATTACACTTACATAATTATTATGTTTTCCGGTTCGCAAAAAATCTCGCCTTGCAGTTGCAATAATTGCAATTCACGCTTTTATTCATCTGTATGACATAATAACGATAACGATTACGGCTGCCTTAGGCTTAGAATGACCCAAAAACCAAAGTTCATACAGACTCCATAAAATTCTGTCTGCAATGGAATTCCGATTGACATAATTAATATGATAAACTTTTGAGTTTTTGCAATATCGTTATTTATTTGGAGATCGTTATGATTGTCGGTGGGTAATGAGCAATTAATTTATCCAATTTAAATCGAAAATTACTCTGAGCGCACACCTTCTACGTATACACAGATTTCCTCCAATCTTTGAACAAATTAACTTGTTGTTTTCAACTCATCATGACTTGGCGGTCTCTCACTTCAATCGACAACAATTTGCAATCTTGAAGTCTAAGTAATTGCGTACGTTGCTTATTAGGTAGGTACCTTATTCAAGTGCATGATACGACACTAATAAAATCAGATCAGAAATTAATTCATTTCTCAATTTATCCTACCTGGCAGTTAGTGGTTAAGTAATAATCATTTATCTGACGGTTGACGGATCAATTATTTTTGAATTTGATTTGTTTATATAATTTAACTACTCGGTGATTACTGATAACTATCTTCTATTAAGTCAAAATCGTGAGATCATTCTATCCCTTCCGCCTAATAAGTCCCCAGAAAATCTGACATTCTGTGTGAGCCATCTTTCGCTGTCCTGTGGGTGAGGCAATTATTTTACTTTACGTAATCTGAAACTACGAAAAATTACCCAGAGACAATATTTTGAACATAATTTGCACTTAACAGGAGCAATTATAAAATAATGATACTGCTCAGATTGCATATTTAGAGTAAAGAGAAGAACAAAAGAGAAGAGAATGGATTGGCCAAATCATTTAATTTACTGACTTAACACGCGTTAAGCATCAACATCTGAATTGTAACTCATTTCACACTTTAATGGAAGTTATTCATTGCCAAACTCAATTATCTTGTCTTGTCCTCAAGAGGAGAATCTACCTAGAAGATACATGTGTTGCACTGTGTACATACCACATGCCTTTCACAAATCTCTTTCGGCAAAAGTCGCTTGTAAGTTTATTTTTGAACAAGTGCAACAAACAAGATTTATTCATCAATCACCTTAGCCTAGCCATGTCTTGTCAAAAGCGATCACGCTTCATGGATGCAGTGCAATGCAATGCAATATGCAATCAAATCATATCATCATCATCAATCTGGAGTTTCAACATGCTTTAAGTAAGCGATTCGTCCACATTTACCCCAAAAACAGAATTGCTAGCAAAATCCTCGTATTTACAAAGACAAAGAAGATGCAATTTAAATTAAGAAGACAAGGCTACAACTTGATTATTTTGTACAGATGAGACGTGAGCGGTGAAAATCAGCGTGTTACTTACTTACATATGTATGTGGATCACTCAATTCTCAAAAAATATTATTGCAAAGCAATTGCAATTTATAATGCAATGCAAGGGCTCATTCGAGGCTCATCCCAAGACTTATTTACAGATTTTCAAAATACGTGTTCTACATAAAAAAGTATTTTAATGGTAAGCGCTCACAATGATGTGGGCTTGTTTTGTGAAGACGATAAAAATGCAAGTTTCATTATTTATTACTGTGAACATAAAAGATTTACTAATCAAACGTCATCTCTCTCTTTACAAGACTGCAAACCAGTGCGATATTAATAACAATACTGAAAAACAAAGAAGTCGTAAAAAGCCCTCTCGAAACGAAAACAATGATAAAAAATAAAAATGATAAAACAAAATCTGTGATTCGTATTCATAACCCAACAAACAAAATGAAATGGCGAGTTAAATACATATTTAGATAGTCCTAGATCTGAAGTTGCAAATTGTTTGCTAATATCAATCAATATCATCATCGAAAATAATGTGCTTTTCTTATGCACTATGAATGATTTATGCTTTGTATGTAAATCGTCAATAAATGGACGTTATTTAATTGATCAAGGCTTTATATTCCACTGCGTAGGTACTTTACAACTTTTGCACAATTCATACAAAAATCATCTCTTCTCTTGTACACAAAACCACACCTAAATACCTAAGTAAACTGCTCACTCGCTAATTTCAATTCTGTGCGTTTCATATTGAGAAGATCATTTGAGGTCAATAAAAGAAAAATGAAACACTTTTTTATGCGCATTTTATTTTTGCTCTAAATATTTTTTATTATTAGCTCGTCCGACAGACGAGCAAAAGTAAAGTAGAACCTTTCTTTAGTCAAGTGCAAAATCAGCAAAAATTCGTATCCTTTTTATGCCTAGCTGTACATAAATATTCCATTGTATTGAAATCCTCCCACTCCCTTTAAAGCTTTATTAGTCATTTCGTTGAGTTGAAAGGAAGCAGAAAGAAAATCAAAGAGGCTATAACTTTTTCAACTTGTTTACAAAACGTCTTCCATTCCATAACATAACTAGAAATAAGGCATTATTTAGAGTGTGGTAAAGCGTTTTAGAAGAAAGTCGTAATTATTCTGAAAAATAATCAATCCACTCCTATTCTATGTAAATACGTGGCTCAATCATTGTTTAGTTAAGGCTCTACAGATTTTAATCATGTTCGTAGAATATCTTTAAAATCAATGTGCGTTTTCCTTTCTCAGGGCTAACCATGTACAATAATAAAAGTAAAAAGATTTTTTTATATGTAAAATGTGCTCAACTTGCTCAAAACTCAGATCAGATAGTCACTGAATTCGCCACTGATTGTTTCTCCTTGTAAAACTACCTATGATGTGTCTGGATTTTCGATCTAAAATTTTATTCATTGATTTCATTATTGTTAATAAACAATCTTGCTGAATTGACAGATTTAATTGATATGCGCATAAAATCCATAAATACCATTTTTCTTTGTTAACTCACTCACATCAACCACAAAAAATCTAAAAACTCGTTACAAACCCGATTGTTTAATTCTAATGATTTCATTTTCATTTTTAATTGCAAAAGCAACAACGTTTTAATTTGTTATTTGGTGCTCGAGTTCATGCAACATTTTCATATTTAATTTGATTTTTTAATAATGACTGTCCAAAGTATGCATGCATAATTGATGAATGACGTATTTTCCTAGGGGGAACTGTAATAAACCGGATGGAGCAGAAAATTTAAACCACAAAATTATGTGTTTATTTTTAGCACGCATTGATCAATTGAAATGTAATTGCTAATTATCAGAATCAAAATTCAGCTAAGTCAGGTAAGAACCCTATGAATGCACACTAAACACACAGATGGTCTCATTAATTAAGATTTAAATTATTAAATACACTTTTACTTTGCCACGGTCCCAGGAGGCAGACAAAACAAAACAAAAACTTGAAAGCTCATTTCAAATTGCGGTATTTTGAACAAAGTAAAACTAAATGAAATAATGATGACTTAAGAATTTATTAATCTCAGCGTGTGCAAAGTGCTAAACTAAACTAAATAAGCATTAAAAGCGCTATTGAAAGACATTTTGTTGTTTTAAAGCTAGAGTCATTGCTAATTGCTTTAGGAAAATAACAAAGTTCAGTTAGGCAAAGGAAAAAATAAACGAGAGACCCAGAAAAAGACCATTTTATAAACGTATGCAACTGATTAAATTTTAGTTCACTGAAAAAAGATACGTTTTTGCTCAATTCGCTTTGCTCTTAATAGTCATGTGTTAGTGTTATAAATTAATATGTGAACTTAAAAATCTTATGAATTGTTCCATGGCTCAATAATTTTATTGCAGTGATTACTTTAATTTCAGTAGATTTCTTATCGTAACTATCATATTATAATTGAAGAGCACAAATCTAGGTAGCAGCAGTCCTCCCACTGCCGTTTGCACATTATTATATATACATATTTCATGTTATTGCCGAAAACAAAAGCTAATTTCGCATATCCCATTGCACTTGACTATTATTATTTTTATTAGTATCATTTTTTACTTTACAGAAAAAATTGTTTTCATAAAAACCATGAATTCGCGATAAGTTCACCCATTAGTATTATTCATTATTATTAATATGTATTTTACAAATCTAAATTGCGAGGCGGAATTTACTCGACTTAAGGCAAAAAGCGCACCAGACAATAAAAAACGTCAGACCAACCGCCAAGACACCTTTTTGGCACGTTAAATTTGTTATGCATTAAATTTAATTTCTTCCTATTAAACGAAAAATAATCATACTATGTATTACTATACTCACAAAACACATTTAAAAATTGATCGTTCAGAAAATGACTGATGTCAGCAAGTTCCTTAACGCCTTATTAACTTATCGTCACTTTATGCAGGAATTTTTGGGAAAATAATGTCAAAATGATAACGATATCAAACAGAGTTCCTTCTTGAATGAAATTCCAACAAGTTTATATTTTTATTACGTCATGCATTTAATGGTGCATTGAACTTATTACGTATAAATAATACCACCTAAATTTAGTCAGCCTTAGGGCAAAAGGTCTCGTTTCAGCCATAGCCAAAAATGTGTGCTATAAATTCTAAAATCAGGTAATAAAACTAATAATTAATTAAGCATTGTTTAGAAGGTAAATCAAACCCAAGTCAGTGTAATCAATCAATCATAAAATCCTGGTATGTAACTAGCAATCAGGAAATAATTGATGCATACAGAAATAATGCAAATTTTGAAAGAAAAGTGAAAAGTCTTACTTGTAAAAGGGCGGAGATTCCACAAGCATCCTAATGCATTCCACACAGCCCCGGAACACAGCCTGCTGTAGAGGATTCGACACCGACGGCATCTTCACAGTTTTTTTTTACTTAATTGGTTTCAAAACTTTCCAACCAAAAATTTTGTATTCGATGTTTCGTCTTTTGTCACTCAACAAATGAGCGTTAGCATTTTCGAAGTATTTTGTTCTGAACTTACATTACAATACAATGGGGTAACAAATTGAACACTTGTCACCACCATTGCAGATCTTACGTGATGAGACTCATCATGTTATAAATAATAATTGTAAAGACTTTAACCACGAAATAGTCCCAAGAAGAATTACACAAACGAACGGTACTCGTGTCCAATCAATGAATAATTTTCCCAGAAATGTTAATATAACGTCAAATTAAAGTTCACCAATCAGAAACTTTGTCTCACAGTCTCGTTTTAGGACTCACTTCACTTGAAAATCGACCAAATCTTACAGAGCACAGTTCATATTCATATAGGTTTTAAAGAACAGTTTTGCTGAAAATTTTCACCAAATGAGTGTTCGGAAAGTCAAACAGTATTAAAATTAACTGCACCAAATTTACAACACCCAGTTTCATGTTCACGCTGACACGAATCTACGTACAGTTAAATTGTTGCTTCAGTAAAAAGTTGAACTTTATCAGCTAATAAGTCCAGATTTTTATTCCTTTTTCTAATTATTATTACAACTTTCAAAAAATCTCCACTATTGCCGTTTTTCTTTTGTATAGTGTTTGCTGAAATAATCAAATCACTGATTAAAATGTTTCAGTTACTTTATTTTATTACGCACAAAAGCACAATTTCTGTCTTGTCTTATCACTTGAATGGTATACCTATAATTATTAAACTTTTCAAATAAAGATCACACTGAAAAGTGTAAACTCCAATGATCACTTGAATGATTAGATGAGATGAGATTTTAGTTTTAGCGATGATGAGTTTGAGTTACAGTACGGTGTTCACTGCTCAAAAAGGATGAGCTTGTAACTTGTAATGTAATGTTAATGTTGGTTAGTAATGTATGTAAACTATGTGCATACAAGACAAGAAAAAGATCCAATCGCTTCCGGAGTGTAGAAAGCGTTATACCATAGCATTAAGAAAATTCTCACTTGCCAAACTTCACCATTTTACTAATATCGGCATCAGCTCAGCACACACGCATTTTTTTATTGCAGAAAAAATTTTTTCCATTTGATGTACCGATATTTCTCATGTTTAGTAAAAACACTCTCGTCGAGAGAATCCGTTTCTTTCTTATTACATCTCTTGGTTTGTTTGGTCCAATGAACAAAGGATGCAATTCAGATGAATAAACGAAACAATTTAATCATTCAAGAAATATCAAGAGATGTTTGAAGAAAACGTCCAGATTACAATCCCTCGAAAAGATTCAGACCAGAGACCACAAGAGCTTACTGACAGTAAGAGCAAGCCACAGTATTCCTTGAATTAAACACAAGAAAAAACACTTGTCAGAAGTCCGATAAAATTGTTTAGGAAAGTCCCACTAAAAGTTATAATAACCCTAATATATTTGTAGATGGACACCCACACAGTTAAATACTTTCCATCCGCTGTCAAATAATAATAACCCATTGTCTATAAAAGCGTCCGAGTTGATGTTGAAACCTTTCCTTAAACATCTTTGAAAGAACGAGGATATTGAGGAAGAGGCAGGCACACTTTAAGAAAAGCACAAGCACTGCCCATGATTTGAATAATAACAATGAATAACATCTAGGACTAGAATAGAACAACTTAACCTAATATAATATTTATGCATATGTAATAATGTGTATTTAAATTCGGGACTCAAAGTGTTACGCTCATGATAATAACAATATTATTATTATATTCTAATCCTCCTCCTCTGTTTCGGTAAGTATAACAGACAACGGTAAAAATGTTTTATTCTAATTTATTTATCAACTCTGCTCACTGAGCATGGCACAAAAAACATTCATTTCATTCAATTCAATGCTCTACCTGCATTTACATTGTCGTCCTTGTGAGGAACTCACTGCAAGGAAAAAGGTGAGGCTGTGTTTAAGACATGAGCAAAAAAAAACAGGGGAAAGGGTGCAATGTAACAAGCAGTAAGTAACAAACTTTTACGTATTTTATTTTAGGTTTCAAAATCAAACTGCATCGCGAAAAGGTGTCTAGGTACGTACTAAGTAGGTAGATACGTAAGGAAGGGGAAAGATTCAGTCAGTGTGAGAGCATAAAATTTGACGACTTACGCATTTTGCACGTAATGTTCCGCTTCCCTTGCTTCTGCTTCCCGGTTACTTACTGCCACTGGCGCTCCTGTCCAAGTTTTGTCGGTCTCTTCTTCAACATCGTTTTCCTTCAAATGATACACGTCTCTTTATCCACTAGACTGAATTTGTATTCTTAGGCTAGGTAAGTAGGATGCGAATGTGATGGGATGAGCTCCACTCGGGTAATAAACGTGCTCAGCAGAATTTGTTTTGACTTGAGTTTATTTGAGAAACGGCTTTATCCACAAATAATAATAATAAAGAAGTAGCAAAAAATCTTTTCTAAGATGACACTTTTTCTCACCACCGAGCCGCAACAATCACGGCGCAACTCTTCGCAGAGTCTGAGAGAAGAATCTCTAGTCAAATTGAATAAGACACTTTTCTCTGAGTTGACTTGACACAGAGCAGAAACTTCGAACTCAACAACTGCTGCTAGAAATGAATACGCTAAAAATCCTCTCGTTGACGACTTATCAAAACGTTTTGCATTTTCATGCAATCACATGCGCAATAAAATGTTAAATGTTACAAATCACTCACATCACATCATACCTAATCCAGGTAACAGCGACGCTAAGCAAACTAACTCTGAGAACTAAGAAAATGTAACGGTAGCTTTAATGTATTTAAGTGTATTATACATACGTATATATTTACTCAAAAATGAGTGCACGCGGATTGTCACAATGAATTCACTTCGCATACTAAACTCAACTAAAATGTTCAAATTGTCTTTCAGTAGTGTTTTAGAACAAGCGATTGCAAAGGAGCAATGATGATGATGATTATGATACGATATTATTATCATATCATGACAATGTGATGAGACGCGAGAATGTCAACTCAACAGCAGCACCACGTTCGCGAGCGAATATCTATCTATCTAAAACACAAAACGCCACATGTTTACGATTATTATTAAACATGAATTGTTCAATCTCTGTGCATGTCGCTTTGATTGTTAGTTGCAATTTGTAGCTTTTCTTGCTCGCCTGCGAGTTTCTTCAATCAAATCAAATGAAAATGAACAAAGGGTGCGTCAGTGAGCGACAGAACAGAACAGACTTCCCTGCAACAGAAAGAAAGAGCGAGGCTGTAGTACACCTAAAGAGTTGTTTGTAGCAGGCAGTTAATAAAATGGCTAGTACATGTTAAAGCGCCTTAGCATTTACCAGCGCAGATTTTCTTCTAGAAAGACTTTAGTAAATGCTATTTAAAAGTATAGCTAATGCTGTTGTGCCATACATACGAATCGCCCTTACAAACAATCACGTTTCTCATGTTCAGCTTCAACAACTGACTAAACTGAACGAAACGAACGAATGCAATGGGTAAGTAAGCACAAGCACAATATCAAGTACAATACAAAGTTAACTAGTAACTGCATAATGCAATGAAGTTGAGTTAGCGCAACAAGTAAACTAAATCATAAAACACTTGATTCGTGAGTGAATCATGTCATGTCTACGAAACCGAAGGAGTTGCGAATTCTTCTGTATTTCACGAGTGTGCAGTTGTGTGTAGGAGTAAGTAAGAATATTAATAGGTAAGTAGGAGCAGGAGCAATACAAAACGCAACTCTGAATGCTTTGATCAGACAGAACAGAACCCTTTTCAAGTCTCATCTCATCTTGATGTTTACCAGTCTGAGAAAAATACAACAAAGGGATTTCAACGTGCGAATGCGTTCCGCTTTGCTGACTGCTTCTCAATCAATTCTACGCTTGTGCTCCTTTGCCATTATTAGCAGAACCTAAAGTCCCTTCAAAATCCTCTCTACATTACAACCGTCTACCACTTTTCAAGAAAACTAAAAATATGAATTACTTACAAAGTTTAAAAAAGCTTTGCTTCTTGCTGGTACTTTCTTACTCAAAGGATTTAAAAATGGTTGAGTTGAAGTGTTTCACGGGCTTGTATAGTGTAGCTGTCCACCAAAAGATTCTATAGCATGAAATTCTTGTATGAATTAAATGTAACAAATTTTCGTGAATCAAAATTATTTTCATCGTTTAAAACCTAAATGCGGCGAATTTAAGCATATATGATAATTGTATTTACATTGTATTCGAATTTTAAGCTGTTTTCAATCTAAAAATTTTTTTGTGTTAATAGGCAAAATAAATAAATAAAACTCAACTCATAAATGCGACGTTTGTTTAGATGATTTGAAAATTCGGTTGATTCATTTCATCACTTTTTTAAACGAGTCATGAGTCATCCGAGTGTGGAGAGTAAAGCCGAGATGAGAGTGAAGCATTTTCCTTCTACGTTTTACTTTAGATTAGAGAAAGATGAAACGAGTGACATTCAAAAATGATCGATCTTCAATTTTCTAAGGACAGGGTAAGGAATCGGAAACCAACATTTTTCTGATTGATACCATAATAAAAACGAAACCGAGAACACGGTGTTGTGTTACTGATGATAATATAATAAAATAAATGAAAACCCTCGAAACCACTAATTCCGCTTAAAAATGAAGAATCATGCCCAAATTGCAACTTGTTACAACAACTGCAACGCATCTGCATATTTAGAAACTTCTAAATGTATTTCAATTACTCATATAACCTACTCTTTTTTGTTACACAGTTCTATTATGGCAGTGAAGATGAATTTACATTTTTCTGTTTGTTCCATTCACTTGTCATTACAAATTGTTAAAAATCAGCAAAAATGACAAAAGTTTGCATTTTGTGTTTCATTAAACTAAAAATTCTTCCTACTCAAATAAAGAATGTGAATTCAGGAGTTTTCTTTTATTAACCAGAGAACCTGAAGCACACTTCACCATGTGTTGCTTAAATTCTAATTTGCAGAACAAACAGGAGGGACATGGCATTGTTGCTGACGCGAATCCTCCGAATAACGAATAAGAACAACCTGAAGACAATAAGAGAAAAGAGGATCGTGCTGCGTGGTTCTACGAAAAAACAGCCCCAAAAAAACAGCCCCCGAAATAACAGCCCCGAAATAACAGCCACTTGAAAAAACAGCCCCCGAATAAACAACCCTCGAATAAACAGCCACTTGAAAAAACAGCCCCCGAATAAACAACCCTCGAATAAACAGCCCCACGAAAATACAGCCCAGTGAAGAAACAGCCAAAATTAACGTGCCATACGTACAATTTGTTTTTTCCGATTTTGGTTGAGATCCCTTATTATAAGTCAATAACGAAACAAACAAGACTTTTTTCGGTGTTGATTGAGTCGAACATTAAACATTAACAATTAAATAAATTACATTAGATATGTGTATATTACGTGCAATCGAATGAAGATACTCTGTAACAGATAAATTTCCGTACTCTTCAAATACATTTTTTAATTGTCTGGCGTTATTCAATAAGTGCCATAAGTGTTTCTTCGCTTTGATTGTTCATGTCCAGAAATGTATTGCAAAATTTTTACTTCAAGTTCATTCATTGATTGATCTTACTTAATATTGATAATTAACTTCCAAATTAAAGGATGGTCTGCTCCAACCATGACTTGAAGTCCACGGAACCCCTCAACGTTGTTCTTGGTCCGGGCAATGCCGTCAGCCATCCTATGAAATCAATAGAAAAGCGAGTGTCTCTCCTAGGCCTAGATGTTTTGCCCCAACCCATGTATCCTAACCGACAACCAGAACCATGACAGAGTTTTTTTGTAGGGCTGTTTTTTCATGGGCTATTATTTCAGGGGCTGTCTTTTGGTAGGGCTGTTTTTTCGTTGGTGGTTATTTCGGGGGCTGTTTTTTCGAGGGGCTGTTATTTCGGGGCTGTTTTTTCGCGTTACCGTGCTGCGTCCGTTCCTCATTCCTCTAAAAATAAAACAAAATTTGTAAAAGTAGTTTAGCTTAGCCCTGGCACTTGATTTTCACGGTAAACTTTGAAGAACAAAGGATGCAAAGGTTGATATGAAATGATGCATTTTTACGCATTCACATCAAATCCCTCCTACTTCTATATGCAAATGAGCAATTTTCTACGATTATTTCACTACAAATGTGTATGGGAAAAAATAATGGTGCATAGAAGAAAGAAAGGAGAGCAAATGAAATGAAAGAATCAGAAGTAGACTCAGGAACAAAAATCTCACGAAATTCTGGTGTAAAGTCAACTTTTCATGTATTATTATACAGGAAAGCTCAGAGAATGCTTTTGTATCTTGTAGAAATAACTGCGACACACTGCTATTAAAGTTACTATTAAATTTGCTCTCTAATGATGATTTATTTGCTGAGGTTGTTTCGAGATCGCAAATGAGGAAATTAAATAAAATGGCTATGACTGCAAAAATGAAATGCATCTGCAACCCTTGATTGTTTGAGAGTGCACTCCATGTGTAGGTAGGTGAGTTTATGCAGGGAAATTAAAACCGCTTATTTTAATTAATTATCATTTACTGGTAACAAATACCTTCTCATTTTATGCTCACAGTGTAACACTTTACATATTTAAACAAATCATACAATTGTAGAGGCAAGAAATGAATCATAAATTAGGGAACTCGTGAACGAATACGGAAAATGTAATAACACTTAAAATATTGAACAAAAGAACCACTTTTGATAGAGTTATGCTACTATTCAGTTAGTGCAAGTACAAGATCTGCCTGTTATCGCCAACCAGCAAGAAATATTTTGTGGTCACGACCATCATTTTTTCCTGGGACCACCCGGGTTCGGCATTTTCATGCCATGCAGGAGTTCCTTTCTCTGCTCCTCTAACAACTCCTCTAAATGCGTAATTTGGAAAGAGCATTTCTCCAGTTGCTTTTGAAGCTCTAGAATCGTCTCGTCTTTTCTCGAAAGAGCCTGTTTCACTCGAAGTCCAATCTGCTCGATTTCGGACTCCTTCTCTGCGACAATCTTTTGGATTTCCAGTTGCTTATGCTCAGTCTGCAATTTTGTGTTCGACTGCAACTCAACAATCGATCCCTTAAGTAAGCGGCACTCCTCCTCCATCGCTGATATCTGATCAGTAAACTCCCTTCGGATCACCGATGTTAGGTTAACCCGCTCCTCCTGCATTTTCATATTCATTTCCTGCAAGTCTGTCAGTTGCTTATCCTTCAAATTTGTGGAAGCTTTCAGACTAAAAACTTCCTCCTCCCTGGCCAATAAGTCAGTTTTAATCTGAGAAAATTTTGATTTCACGTCTTTCTCAGACTTATCCATTTCCGCCAATTCCACTTGAAGCTTCTCTTGCATTCGTCTGTAATAAATTAATATTAAAATTAAAATACTAACTTAGCATTCAAAAGTACAATTTGATTTCGTGTTTCTCACCTAAATCGAGATTCTGAGGCGTCTTCATCGTCCTTCCTAAATTTTTCAAACTCCTCCCTCAACTTTTTCTCTCTTTCCCTCCACTCTTTATCCCTTTCCTGTTGGAACACCTCACGGAGCCTAAGTTCCTGGTCCGCCAAAGCCTGTTCCAGTCTTTTCATCTGGCTCGAAGCCCAATTTTGTTTTTCCGCTTCGTAAACGTCCTTCACACTCTTCAGCTCACTTTCATGCTTTCTGTCCAAAGCTGCTAGTTTCCCTTCATACTCCTGCTTCATGTTTTCGAGCTCAGTCTCCGCTTTGATTTGTGCTTTCCTGACCGCCTCTTGCATTGCCTCCTTTAATCGCACCTCATCCGAAACCGATCTTTCCCTTTCCTCGAAAATTTCATTTGCAAGCCTCCTCTTTTGATTTTCAATCTCCTCATCCCTCTGCTTCAGCTCCGCATCGAGTCGTCGGTTCGCCAGCTCTCTTTCTCGAACTATCATGTCTTCCTTCTCTTTCGCGAATTTCTCTCGCAAATCCTCCACTTGCATGTGCAACTTTCTCTGGTAACGTTCCTCCGTTTCCCGTACCTCATCAGCGTGCCACGCCCGCATCTCAGACATTTCTTGCTGGTGGCGCTGAATGATGCGTTGAACTTCCGGTTCCAGTCCTTTCACCGTCATCTCTCTGACCTCCTTAGCGTGAGCATTAGATCCTGCCAGTTTCTGCTTCAGTGAGGTCTCTGCATTTTGTTGCATTTTCCTCAACCGCCTGATTTCATCCAGGTGCTTCTGCTGCAACGCTTTTGTTTGCTCCTTGTTTTTTCCCTCCATACCTTCGAAGTTTTTAATCAGCTTGTCCAGTTTCTCCTGGAGCGCACGCTTCTCCGTCGCCATTTCATTGATGAGCGCTTCATTCCGTGCAAATGCCATGTCAAATTCCTCCTTCTGCATTTTCATCCGCTTTTTGAAGTCTCGTTCCGAACTCCTACAAATATTATTTTCAAATTAACCATAATATATGACAAATCAATTATATTTAATCAATTATTAGTTGGACCAATTACCGCAAGTTACGAATATTTAGTTCACGTTGGTTGAGCAAAGATTCCTCCAGTAATTTTACGGCGTGTTGAGCCTCATCTAGTTTCCGCTCTAGCAATAAAATTTCTCGTGCAAGCTCCACAGAACCTTTTCTTATCAAAGTGTCCAACCTAGGATAGAATTATATAATAAAAATAAAGTAATGGGTGGCGGTGCTAATTGTTAAACAGATTAATTATGCAGCAACTTACGATCGGAAATTCGGATCGTCACGACGTTCTGGAATCCTACTTGTCTGAGATTTATTCTGGCTTTTGGACGGCAGCTCTGCGGCTCTTGCTGTTCCACTATTCGTCACTGGTTTTGGTCTGCCCAGCTCGTCGCTTTCAAAACGAAGACCAAACAGCATTTCTTGGTCCGACTTTTCCACCTCATCCAGAAAGGAAAATATTTGCCTACAAGCAGAAAATTTTATACTGCCATTAAAACCCGAAAGTATAATTTAACGATAATTATATATATTAATTAGATAGTAATTGATTAATCAATTGT